>SMSR01015694.1:15084-30299 GCA_019453355.1 Ceratina japonica | reverse complement strand
ATGATTTCAGGATAAATCCGAGGTGGAGAAGACGCCAGTGACGGACGCGGATGCAGAAGAGCGTAAGTTCGAGCCATCGGGCAATGACCGCGACCTGGTCGATCTTCTGGAGAGAGACATCGTGCAGAAGAACCCGAACATTCATTGGGACGACATAGCGGACCTGCACGAGGCGAAACGACTGCTGGAAGAAGCCGTAGTCCTGCCTATGTGGATGCCGGACTTCTTCAAAGGTACAAACTCCGTCGTCGACGCGCGTACATCGTTCTCGACTGTCGAAATGATGTTCGATCGTCTGTCGTACAAGGCATACGTCGTCCTTGGAAAGGGGTGTTGATGGTAGGCCCGCCAGGCACCGGAAAGACGATGCTCGCCAAAGCCGTAGCCACGGAGTGCGGCACCACCTTCTTCAACGTCTCTTCTTCCACGTTAACCTCCAAGTACAGGGGAGAGTCCGAGAAGCTCGTCAGGCTTCTGTTCGAAATGGTAATACCGAATCAAATATCTCTGTACACTCCATAATAAATCGTAGCGATTTGATCGTCGATTTAGGCGAGGTTCTATGCGCCCAGCACGATATTCATCGATGAAATCGACTCCCTCTGCTCCCGGAGGGGCTCGGAATCCGAACACGAGGCTTCCAGGCGGGTCAAGTCCGAACTGCTCGTTCAAATGGATGGAATCAGCTCCAACAGGTACCAATTTATCAGCCACTTTCAATAAAATGAAATAAAATAATATAACCTCGTCGTTCTGATCATTATCAATGATCTTTGTCTCAAACAGTGAGGATCCGAGGAAAGTGGTGATGGTGTTAGCAGCAACGAACTTCCCTTGGGACATCGACGAGGCTCTCCGCAGGAGATTGGAGAAACGAATTTACATTCCGTTACCGAATCGTGAGTAATTCTCAAAGAATACATAGTAACGTTTTCTCGGTGCTTAAGCCGTCAATAAATCTTGTGTTATGTCGATCAGACGAAGGCAGGGAGGCTTTGTTGAGGATCAATCTTCGCGAAGTGAAGGTAGACACGTCCGTGAATCTCGCCGACATAGCCAAGAAGCTAGAAGGTTACTCGGGCGCCGACATCACCAACGTTTGCAGAGACGCTTCGATGATGTCGATGAGAAAGAAGATTGCGGGCTTGAAACCGGACCAGATAAGGCAGCTGCCTAAAGAAGAACTGGACTTACCTGTGTCTGCTGCGGATTTCGACGAAGCCGTAGAACGGTGCAACAAGAGCGTGTCGCAGGAAGATCTGGACAAGTACGAGAAGTGGATGAGCGAGTTCGGTTCCTCCTGATTCGTCCCACCGTCCGACAACTACTCTCAATCTCAATAACGAAGAAGAAATATATAATCGATTCTAATTACGCTAGACGTTATAATTATTGTTATTTGATTAAACAGCCCAATCCATCGTACATTTTAGACAGTCCTATCAGACTTTTATATTGTCGATAGGAAAATGGTAAAAAAAATTGGAGACATTTGTCTAGAAATGTTGTTTATTATTTAGTAATTTTATTCGTTGGCCAGGCGGTTCAGTCGTCGAGTTCGGGTGCACAGCCTTCATTCCTCAGTCTACGTGTCTCCTCGTCCACCTTTTTTGAGTCCTTGGGAGCCTTATATTTAGCCACATGATCTACCCTCACAGTCCTTCCCAGAATCTGAAATGAAATACGCAAGTATGTATATAGGAATCTTGCTTGCAGTTGATTTTGATTTATATGAATATGGAGAACGTTACCTTGACACCGTTGAAATTGTCAACAGCTAAGATGGTGCTCCTCTGGTCCTCGTAACAAAGAAATCCATATCCCTTCTGCTTGCCAGTGTCCTTGTCTCTTATCAAATTTATGTTAACCACTTCTCCATACCTGGAAAATCATTGGAGATACATAGAGATTATCACGCAAACAGAAGTTTGAGGTAGATATAGATAAAAGTCATGCAAACTGAGGTACGAGCCAGATATAGATGGAAGTCATTCAAATGGAGGCTCAAGCCAGGTATAAATAGAAGTCATGCAATCTGAGATTCAAGTCAGGTATTGTCTCGCTTACTGAGAGAATATAGCGATCACGTCTCCTTCAGTTAAATCATAAGGCAGGCCGCCAACGAAGATCCAAGCACTGTCTTTGTATTGATCGTGCCACGAACTCTTTGAATCGTTGAATAACTCCTGTTCCCCCAACTTCTTTATGTTCCTCACGTTTCTAAACAATGAATAACAGGAAGTATATCATTCTGTTCGTTCTCCGTTTTGGTTTATGTGTATACTCACGTCAAAGGATTCATTCTGGCGGTTTGCTAGACGGAAGAAACGTTCCGTACTAGGAATATCAATGAATCAAGAGAATCCAAAGGAATTAATCGTTCGTTCAATTATTTAAGAGGTGAATGGAGGCGAAACGACATCGGTATGACCAGGTATGAGACATGTTCGAGGGTTAGAGTTCGTCACTTGACGTTTTCACATCCAGGCACATCGGCATCGAAACGTGGTCCATGTGGTCCACCGCTGCCGTAAAAAATCCCTCACGCGGGAGTGGGGGTGTAATGGTATGAGAGAGAGAGAGTATGATGAAGAAGCAAGAGAGGAATAATAGTCTATTCGAACTTCGAACCGTAAGAAGTTCTACTGAATTTGTTAGCGATAGCAATAATTGGGTTAATAGAACCTTTGTAACTTTCGGTCAATACGGATGACAATGAGATTGAGTCCGTCTTGAATTTGGGTAGCTATTTGGATGTGCATTTGCTTATTTATATGATTCTCGATGATATATTGTAATATCCCTAAAAATATGCGCATTGGCGTCGTTCAATTTTAAAACGTTTATTACTAATCCAATACATATTATTTAAATTGTTATCCACAANGCCGTAAAAAATCCCTCACGCGGGAGTGGGGGTGTAATGGTATGAGAGAGAGAGAGTATGATGAAGAAGCAAGAGAGGAATAATAGTCTATTCGAACTTCGAACCGTAAGAAGTTCTACTGAATTTGTTAGCGATAGCAATAATTGGGTTAATAGAACCTTTGTAACTTTCGGTCAATACGGATGACAATGAGATTGAGTCCGTCTTGAATTTGGGTAGCTATTTGGATGTGCATTTGCTTATTTATATGATTCTCGATGATATATTGTAATATCCCTAAAAATATGCGCATTGGCGTCGTTCAATTTTAAAACGTTTATTACTAATCCAATACATATTATTTAAATTGTTATCCACAAGTTACAATCCGTGACATCCTCAAATTCTATATAGTTATAGTGTTTGTATTTTTTGTTTATTTAAACCTGAGCTCCAAGTTCGCGCATCGCCGTGCGTTTATGAAAATGAACGAAACGCGCATACGCGAAAAGACTTCAAAAGACCCGCGACGACTTCATTCAGTCGTTCATTCAGTTTAGTTGACGATGACGACAATACCTGTTGTCAACAACAGATGTAAAGAAACGTTTTGTAAATAGTGATTAGTTAAAGAAGAAAACAAGAAAAAGGAATGTAATTAAAGCATGCTGATCGAACGTCGGAATTGATTCGTATTGAAGACATCCAAGTTAGTGCATCATAGAAATGGCAATGGTAAGAATAATAGTGTTTTACGAATGTTAACCTCTTGAGTACAATTGTTTCATATAAAAACGTTCAGTTTTGCTCAGAATAATTATTCCACGCGAGAAATAATTACTTCTCGTGACGAAGGAAAACAATTAAATCGTCTTTCACTTGACAAAGCTCATCTTGGAAGAGGTTAGGTTTTTCTATTTTCTAAGGTTTTGGTCGATCAGTAATAAATTAATTTCATTATTTGAAAAAACCGAAATTATTGCTAATTTGATGTCGTCGTAATATTTTGGACTTTAATTACTATCGATTGATCTGATTTCGGATTTATCGTTGACTCTAACATGACATATTCCTACGTTTCTCAGGACGTCCAAAGACATTCAGTGCATACTCTGGTGTTCCGCTCTCTAAAAAGAACACACGACATGTTCCTATTGAACCAAGGCAGTCTGCCACCTGTCAATCCGGACCTGTAAGTACCATCACACAAATCTAAAAAGAGATACAACATTTATATTTCATTTCATCTTCCTACAGGCAAAAAATGAAGAAATCTGTGAAAGCGAAGGACTCATACGGACCTGTATTAGAAAGAGTTAAGAGTAGTCTTCAGAAACCTGGAAACGAGAATGAGAACAGCAACCCTCCACCGCCAGGCGGTAATCATTCCATAAAGTTGACTTTACTTCCACTGAACTTGTGTTGAATACCTTTTGATTCATTCAAAATTTCAGATGAATCATTTAGAGGCAGCAGCAGCTCAGTTGTGCCTTACAATCCACAAGGAAACCTGACGAGTAGCAGCCAACCAAATTCGATTCCTGGGGGCAACACGACGATCGCTCAACAGAAGAAAACGCCTTCAATGGCTAAACCGAAGTGGCATGCTCCTTGGAAGCTGTACAGAGTGATCAGTGGGCATTTAGGTTGGGTCAGGTGCTGCGCGGTCGAGCCTGGGAACGAGTGGTTCGCAACCGGGTCCGCGGATAGAGTTATCAAGGTAATTACATAATGATATGTTCAATTACTGTGATAATATACGTATCTTTAATATTTAATTTCGCAGATTGTGTGTCCCTTCATTGCACTCCTTAAATTCCCTTAGGTGCAATAATAATGTTGAATGAAATTTTTTTTATAATAAAATTAATATTTAAGTACATTCTTTTCTGGTCTTCAAATTATTTAACATTTATTATTAGGAGAATACAATTTTTCAAATTGTATTTTGTCGGTCAAGAGTGACTGATGAGATCTGAACAGAAAGCATACTGTCAGTCATCAATAACTAACACTGGCGCTTAACGTGTTGAATAAAAATTCCTCAAGGAATTGGCTAAGGGTTTCAATTCGGATTGTAGATATGGGATCTGGCTAGTGGAAAGTTGAAGGTGTCGTTAACTGGACATATAAGCAGCGTGAGGGGGCTCGCGTTTTCCCAGAGGCATCCGTATCTGTTCTCCTGTGGTGAGGACAGGCAGGTCAAATGTTGGGATCTCGAATACAACAAAGTAAGGGACTCAGAAGCCTCGTTTTTATTATTATTCTGTATTTTATTAATGCTCGAATTATATTTTTATTAATCACAATCTGTTTCGTTGCTCGTTTCAAGGTGATAAGACATTACCACGGCCACTTGTCGGCTGTTTACTCAATGGCCCTGCATCCAAGCATCGACGTGCTGGTAACTGCTGGCAGAGATTCCACGGGTAGAGTTTGGGATATGAGAACGAAAGCAAACGTACACACACTGGTTGGGCATACGAACACGGTCGCAAGCGTGATTTGCCAAATGGCTGAACCTCAGGTACGTCGTTAATGACATAATGATTATTTCAAGATCACGGGCTTCAGAAATTTTTATTTATACATATTATAGATGAAATGATTTTTTCATCGATTTCCGTCCACCAGAATCAGAGAAGAACAATACGAAAAATATCAGAAATCGCTGGTATTAGGGATAAATTCTTTCGTAAATAACTTTAAATATTTTTTTCTCGGGATTTAACGTATAGAAGATTCTGAAAATTTGCAGAAGTGCATTACTTGAGGAGTAAAATATGAGAGATTTTTTCCATATTTTGCTATTCATTATTTATTTGTAATTACAATTCATTAAGTGTGCAAATCAGATTTGCCAGATTTTAGATTACGATTCTTAATATTTTTTTCTCCTAAACTAACGTATGGAATTTGACGACAAAGTTCCCAGATTTAATTCTATACCGGTAATACACGTGCGAATTTTTTCAAATTTTTCCTTTCATTATTTATGTTAATCCTACATAAATAAACTTAAATCAGTGTTATTATGTACGTAATCATTCGACTCATAGATTACGAATTAAAAACAATTTTATATTTCTTTTATTTATTTCAAATAAATTAGTATAACTTAAAAAAAGTATTATACTATTTCTATTATACTATCTGTAAATCTCGAAGATGCAACCATTTTACGCAGCCCTATTATATTTTGTATTCGATTCCAGATCGTCACCGGTAGCCACGACTGCACGATAAGATTGTGGGACCTCGCAGCGGGAAAATCGAGAGCGACGCTTACTAATCACAAGAAGAGCGTCCGAGCCGTCTGCTTCCACCCCTCCTTGTAATTACCATCATCGATATAGCATATCATCGCCCTGTTCACATTTTCAATTGCACTTTTCGTTTTCTATCGACAGATACATGTTCGCCTCGGCTTCACCGGACAATATAAAGCAGTGGAAGTGCCCCGAAGGGAAATTCATACAGAATTTATCAGGACACAATGCCATCGTCAACTGTTTAGCAGTGAACCCCGACGGAGTGTTAGTCTCCGGCGCTGACAATGGAACGATGCACCTCTGGGACTGGAGGACCGGGTAAAACATGCACATTTATCAGTTCATCTTGCAAAAGAACAGAGCTGGATTTATACGTTGTCCTTTTTCTTTTCCTAAGACCAACATTTCGAATCTCCTCGCGTTCGATGTACCAGCGCCTTTAACTGAACAGCTCTGCGATATTCTGTGCTTTTAAACTTTAATTATCTTCGATGAATTTTATACAAGAATTAACATCCGTTTGTAAACAGATATAATTTCCAACGATTGCAAGCGCCGGTTCAGCCGGGCTCGATGGACAGCGAAGCCGGAGTGTTCAGTATAACGTTTGATATGTCTGGTACCAGGATGATCACCACAGAAGCAGACAAGACAATTAAAGTTTATAAAGAAGACGAGACAGCTGTAAGTAATTCGATTTTTAAGTAAAACCAGTTGGAATTACTGGTTTTGAACACGTTAAGCGCCATGTTAGTCACTGTTGGTTATACAATTTAAAAAGGTTCAAATTCAAGTGGCGCTTAACGTGTTAATGGAGAAACTCATGTATGAAGTCGGTAGTTCTATTATGAATAACACTTTTCTCTTACTCTATTGTTAATAACATTCTTCTCTCTTTTTATCTCATTCTATTGTTAATAAAAGATCGTTGATTTGTTTTGCAGACGGAGGAGACGCATCCAGTGAACTGGAGGCCGGATATAATAAAGAGGAGGAAGTATTAGTCGACGCGCAATCAATTCGATGAATACAAACGATTTTACTTTTACCGTGAATTACTAAAGTTCTTCGTCCAAGTCGAACTCCTCCTCTGGGAAGTCTCCGACTTTGATGTACGCTGGTTTGATGAATCCACCGTACTTCGGGGGGCACTCAAAGTACTTCTTACCGTTTACTCTAGAGTTTTACGAATTTGTAAGATACACATAAGTAAATGATTGTACACATAAATTTGGTATAATATAATAAAAGAGAAACATAATTTCTTACGTTCCGTCGTTCTTCCCGAGGGGCTCGTCGTACTTCACGCCGATCCAAAAGCCTTCCTTGAAATCAGTCTTACCTGAGACATAAATTCCATTATTAAGGTCGAATTTATAAACTGTACGAATTTTTCTTTCGATAATATTTCCGCGTAAATTCTAAAGTTTTGCAAATATTGACGTAATCACATAGTAGAGTCCTCATATTATTCCCTAACTAAAATAGTTATAATATACAATAAGACTACTTGAAATACTGGAAGACGGATTATTTTCCTGTCAATCACTTAGTCGCCTGTTTCTGTACGTAACAAATCATAAATGTACCGGAATTGTACATGGGCGTGGCACTTAGTGGATGGAGGGATTTGAGAACGTAGAAGTACATATCTAACATTTTTATCATTTTTGGAATGGGAGAAATGGAATGCAGACGTTCGTACTGACCTACATACATCACTGTGGCCCTCCGTTTGGGTTGATTAGGCACAGAAACCTCGCAACGATCACCGACCTTGCATTTATTCGCTGCTTCCTCTTCAGCAGCTTCCTCTTTCCTTTTCTCCTCTTGCCTACGCCTCGTCTCTTCCTCGTTGTACTTGCCAAGCTTATTCTTTGCCAGAAATGCCTTCACAGTATCTAAAGACGACACGTTTATCGTATGAACCTTTCGAAAGTTTGTTGAGAGACTCTTTTTAATAGATTTCACCTGTTCTCTTGGCATATTCCTCTTCGGTGATCTCGAATTTCTCCACATTGGCCAGGTTCTCATTGGCATGGAAAGTGTCGATTACCTACAAAACATAGTTGATCGAAACAAACATCATGTGGTTCTTCAAGATGAATCGGTTATTCATATGTATCCGATGGTTTACATGAATTCTGGCTCCGTCGTCGATGGGATACGATCCTAGCAATCGTTGCTTCTCATCCAGCGTACAGATCAGTTTATCGTTCTTGTCGTAAACCTCGACTTTCATCGTCTGGGAATTACCGCCGGTGACCAATTCTAGTTTGCCCTTAGAAAATATTACAATCATTTTCTCAGTCATTCATTCGATATTTCCTCTGATTCAATGTTTATTGTCTAACCTTGAATTCGTCGATGGTTATACCCTTCTGAAATCGCCTTTCCACGCAATAAGAATTCTGATTCGACGTCGTGATCGAAACGTTCACGAAATCCGGTGTTACCACAGTGTAATTACTCATTTTTTTGCTTGATTATCGTTACTTTTATCGTAAATCGTTTTGACGTGACGAACGCCCGGCTCGCGATCCTTGTGACAAGTTTGTTGACAACTCCCGACTCCCGACGTCTGGTATAATCGTCTGGATCTCGGTCTGAATAGACCGTGATATTGTTAATTAAATTACTCTATTCTTGTAGGCGCTATCAAAAAATGTTTCAGACAGAAGTTGTAGATCCGATTGAGATCTACAAAAAAGGATGTATTCATTTTTTTCGTATCTTGACTCGTTAACGTTATAAATGTTGTAATTGACAGAGAGCTCTGTAATTGACGAACGGAGAGACGCATAGTAAGTTGACAGGTGATGTCACTTGATCAAAAAGTCGCGGTGAAAACCGGGACTTTTTTCGGTCATTTCTCGTAAACATTTCTTCTCGGTGTCCCAGCGAAAAATACTTCAGACAGAAATTATAACAGAGAAAAATTTCTTTTTGGACCTGCAATTTTTATCCAAAGTAATTTCTGCTAGAATGAAAAATAAGTTTTTGTGATAAACAATTTTATTATTTCATCAAAATAGACGCTAGCGAGAAATGTTTTAAATAAAATTCGCAGGCAGTCAGGTGCGCTGTAAAAGGATGGAGGCGGGGGATGAAAAAGAATACCTGTACGTATAAACCTGCACACTTTTATTGCTACCTGAACGAACGATTAGCGATACGTCGAATGAAGTTAAAAAAAAGAAGGAAAATAGAAAGAGAGATAGAGAGCGAACGAGGCACTACGACGATCGCGTGGTTAACAATTCCGTTGATTTATTATTAAAAAAGAAAAAGAGACTTACATATCTAAGAGAAGAATAGAAGGTTTGACCGTTATCGAACGAGGGATGCTTCTATTTACAACCGAGTCGTTATATAAAATTTAGCGCGCCTCGAATCTCACACGTCGTTAAAAAATATACTTGTACACACGTGCGCACGCGTGCGTACACATACAGTACTTATTGATCAATTGGTACTTTTTAAAGGAAGACACAACTCGTGCGAGAGTCTTCAACAAAGGCAGCTCCTCCGTCGTTGTCGTCGTCGTCGTTGTCGCCGACTGCCGAGAAAGGGACAACGAGAAATAACCAGAGTCTAACAAACCATCGATAATACTGCGTCCGAACGAGCAAACAGATCTATGAACATCCGAAGTAACAGTCGTATAAATAAAATTCGACGAGCCAACGATCGCTGCGATTTATGTACAATTCTAGGAACAATAATCGAGGACACCTTACGGACTAATTAAAAAAAATATACGTATATATATATATATAAGGCCTATTTAGTAGAACCACGGTTGCGCGTCGAGGGGGTCCCTCGCGTCGACGATGGGCGCGTAGCCGACGGACGACGACGATGACGCCGGTAGACACTGGAAGCAGTAATTAGCCCCGTCGTTGTTGTCCCAGTATTGTTCCCCCTTGCAGTGAAACCTGACGGCGAACTCTAGCCTCTGGCCCACCGGCAGCGTGTGACAGGACAGCACGAACGAGANTTTGAAGAAGAAAATGTTTTAAATAAAATTCGCAGGCAGTCAGGTGCGCTGTAAAAGGATGGAGGCGGGGGATGAAAAAGAATACCTGTACGTATAAACCTGCACACTTTTATTGCTACCTGAACGAACGATTAGCGATACGTCGAATGAAGTTAAAAAAAAGAAGGAAAATAGAAAGAGAGATAGAGAGCGAACGAGGCACTACGACGATCGCGTGGTTAACAATTCCGTTGATTTATTATTAAAAAAGAAAAAGAGACTTACATATCTAAGAGAAGAATAGAAGGTTTGACCGTTATCGAACGAGGGATGCTTCTATTTACAACCGAGTCGTTATATAAAATTTAGCGCGCCTCGAATCTCACACGTCGTTAAAAAATATACTTGTACACACGTGCGCACGCGTGCGTACACATACAGTACTTATTGATCAATTGGTACTTTTTAAAGGAAGACACAACTCGTGCGAGAGTCTTCAACAAAGGCAGCTCCTCCGTCGTTGTCGTCGTCGTCGTTGTCGCCGACTGCCGAGAAAGGGACAACGAGAAATAACCAGAGTCTAACAAACCATCGATAATACTGCGTCCGAACGAGCAAACAGATCTATGAACATCCGAAGTAACAGTCGTATAAATAAAATTCGACGAGCCAACGATCGCTGCGATTTATGTACAATTCTAGGAACAATAATCGAGGACACCTTACGGACTAATTAAAAAAAATATACGTATATATATATATATAAGGCCTATTTAGTAGAACCACGGTTGCGCGTCGAGGGGGTCCCTCGCGTCGACGATGGGCGCGTAGCCGACGGACGACGACGATGACGCCGGTAGACACTGGAAGCAGTAATTAGCCCCGTCGTTGTTGTCCCAGTATTGTTCCCCCTTGCAGTGAAACCTGACGGCGAACTCTAGCCTCTGGCCCACCGGCAGCGTGTGACAGGACAGCACGAACGAGAATTTATCGGTAAAACCATCGCAGGAGTTAGCCACGTAGGTAGCCCGCAGGTCGCTGAAGTTCGCCCAACAGTTGAGAGTATATCTGATGTGCACGGACTTGTGGAAGTCGAGGTTTACGACGCGGACGGTGCCGTGGACCGAGAGGGTGACCGGGTCTTGAACGAGGACGTTCTCCAAGCAGACTTTCCGTCGTTTCACCAGATCCAAGAAGTTCAGCGAGCCTCCGGGCTGCTCGAAGAGCGGTACCAGGGTCCGGTCGGGTTTCCGAGGTAAAACGGTGACGCAGGATCCTCTT
Source organism: Ceratina japonica (assembly GCA_019453355.1). Lineage (NCBI taxonomy): Eukaryota > Metazoa > Arthropoda > Insecta > Hymenoptera > Apidae > Ceratina > Ceratina japonica. The sequence goes on along the minus strand of SMSR01015694.1, from coordinate 18,901 downwards.
CTGCCGCTCGGGTCAAATGTAGAAGGCGGGAAATTGACGGGGCTCGTGTCTTTACGGAAAATATCGTCGTAGATCAGGTCGCTGTAAGCTGAATTCGGGATCCGGGGAATCTCGTCCAGGAAGGTTCTAACGTCTGCCAGGTCCAAGCCTAGGACGTCGGCGAATCGGACGATCTTCTTTCTACCAGGAGTCCCCGGAGGTGTCTTCCCCGTTTTCAACGAAGACGACCTTCTGATCTTCGGCACCCTCGATTCTATTTCTTCTTCCCCCTCTTCTCCGATGGCGTCGGTTTCTTGCCGAGGGATTATTCTATGATCTTCTTTCACCGTCGGACTCGTCGCCAGCTTCTTTAACAACAAACACATTTTATCGTCGGTCGAGTCGTCGACTGATTCCGAGCTAACAGCTGCTGTTTCTTCCGGTTTCGAGCATTCTTCGTCCAATGGTAGTTCTTCCGATTTATCATCCCCGTCCGATCCCTTCGATCCTTCGAGATCGACTTTAGTCGATTCATCTTCGAGGGTTTCTACTCTGATGATTTCCGAATCTGAATAAGATTTAACTATTCGTGGAACGGTCGGTTCGTCTTCGAGGGAGACGGTGCTCTCCTCGAAGGTGCTCCAGAGGGAATCGCGACTAGACGAATCTTCGGAATTCTGTAGATTCCGTAGACGACTCGCTTTGTCATCGACCACTCCTCCGTTCGAGAGATTTGATGAGGTGAACTCGCTGTCTGTCGCGGGGTCAAAGTAACCTTCGGGTTTTTCGGTAACGTCCGATGACAGGTCGAAGAATATATCGGAGGAATCCGAGGGCGGCGAGGTACCGGTCAACGGTGACGCGAACGCGTATCCCGTGTCCGAATCGATGCTGGCTAATAGTTCCTTCGAGCCGTTAGGCGAGCTGCGATGAATGCTGCTGCTGCTACTGCGCGAGAGATTCCCGTGGTTGACCAGGAGGTCGGCCATCTCGGCGGCGGTTACCTCCTCCGCCGGCGAACCCAGGCCATCCTCGTACTCCAATTCGAAGTCGCAGACGTCATCGTCCGAGCTACGTCGGGGCTGCTGTCTCAGCACCTGATTGCTGGAATTATTTTTGGACGAATCGGAGGAGTGAAGCCACGAGGTTTCTTTGGGACTGTTCGCTGAGTCATATGGCGGGTCCTCGGTGCCTAGGGAGGTCAGTCGACGGTGCAGGCGTCTCGCGAATGCCTCTGCTCGGCCTCTGCAGATCGTTGGGAAGAGGGAGCCGACAAGACCGCAGGAGGAACGACCGCCGGGCGATGGATTGGTGTTGATCGGGGAATCTGTACTACCCATTTCGTCGAGGCCGCTTGTTGATACCTCCGAAACGACACCGCTGAGAACCACCTGGTCACCGGAGGAAACTCTCTCCGTGATCCTCCTCGCCTCCTGAAAGAGAATCATTTATTACTTTACTAATAGAGCTCAGTCCATTTCTTTTTAGTGGATAGCTTAAGGGATGCGAGCGATTTCACGTTTCTTAATCATATTCGGATTTTGGACTACGATTTTTTTTCCCGATACTAGCTTACGGAATTTGATGAAAAAATACAGAAATCTACTGCTATACTAGTATCATTTGTTCAAATTCTCCTATGCATTATTTACATTAAAAAAATTTGTGAAAATTGCAGCAGGTTTTGCCAGATCTGGAACTTCTTTTGGCATCCGACTTACAATATTTTTACACTTTCAAGATTTTTATTCTCCGAAACTAGTCTATGGAACTTGATAAAACAATTATGGAATTTACTACTATATTAGTAGTGCATGAGTGGATTTTTTCAAATTTTTCGGTTCATTATTTATATTAAAAAAAAATTGTGAAAATTGCAGCAGGTTTTGCCAGATCTGGAACTTCTTTTGACATCCGACTTACGATATTTTTTTTCTCAGAATCTAACGTATAGAAAATTCTGAAAATTACTAGAAACGTATTACTACAAGAGTAGAACATGTGAGAATATTTTCAACTGAATTTGAATGTTTTGAACTTCTGACCAAATCTTGACCCATTGGAACATATTTTTACATTTTCGAAATTTTTTTCTCCGAAACTAGCCCATGGAATTTGATGAAAAAATTCATAAATGTACTTTTACATGAGTAGAATACATGTGATTTTTTTTTCAAATCTTCTTATATTAAATATTACTTACATTAAATAATTTCTTATATTAAGCAAAAATTTGTCAAGTTTTCTGCAGACATCGTCTATTTTTGCTATAAGGCCAATAGAATTTCGTTTTTATTCAGAATGAAATCTATCGAATTGAAGGTTTGACTCGAAGCGAAGGGAAGCCTGTTCGAATCCACGACTGACAGTGGCTGAACTTCAATTGTCCCTCGCTCGTTAATATAAATTTTCTCTCGTTTAAACCGTCGCTTGATATTGTGACTCGTCCGGCTGAAAGAACGACTCGTTTGCCAAGAATAAATAAACTTGCCAGTCTTATATTTAGAACAGCCGATGGAGAATTGGCTGGCGCGGTTCCTACGTCCGATACCACTGACCAACGACGAAATCATGAAAAGGCTACTGGAACTCGAATCCATTTTAAACGCAATTCTGCAACGCAGTTCGCGAGCCCGCCGGCGTCTCGGTTAATGATTCAGCCCGAAGGCACGATCAATACAATTAGCCAGTCACGTAGTTATGTAATTGAAAAAGAAAAGAAGACAATAATAACGTTCCAGCTAGACATCCTTCGGCGAGGTTCGCGAATCGAACTCTGCGAAGGGGAGAGCTTCGAAAACAGTTCTATTTATAACAGCCAATTACACCCTGTCAAATATTATCTCCATCTGAAGTTAAATCGACTGTGTACGCACCGGCTCTCCGCGATAATCTACTCGAACATAATATGAAACCTGCACCCGTTTCAAAATTCAATTGCAAATTGGAATTGAATATTAGGAACGTGCAAACATATAGCCGAGCTTCAATCGTTAATAATGAACGGATTCACCTCGTTCATGGCTCAAATTAAACCTTGAACTCTCTACTTTAAACGAGTCCCTCTGACAAATGACTGATCCCTAACGGGTAAACATTATGTCTGAATGAAACGTGTCTAATAACGTGAGTAATCGATTTATAATTAGAACGTTTGTTTCCCTTCCTTATCGATCGCGATTCGACGCGAAAATTGTTGTTATCAATCGTTCAACCTTGACGTGCGTTGAACTCCTCGAGCAATTGGACCGTAGATAAAGCTACTAACATTATCACGTTCCACATTATTATTTATCAAATTGCGTGACGACTCGAAATTCCTAGTCCCGTCTATTTTAAGACTGTTTATCGACAGGATTATTTGGCAGGGCTGTGTCAACGTTTAATTATAGAAGAGGAGGAGCAATACTAAAAATACTGCTGAAATTTTGTTAATCGCCGGTATTTATAAAAGGGGATTCCAGTTAATGAAAGACTGATTCGCCAGGGGTTATCGTACGGCTCGCGGCGTTATCAATTATAATTAACGAGTTAATTACTGAACATTCAAATGAAACCAGTTCTAAAGTAAACTCGAGTATCTCCACAAGAGGAAAGATGTATGAAAAATATTGTTCAATCTTCGATCGTTGATAACTCTCTTAATAATGAACAGATTCACTTCGTTCACATCTTAAACTACAGTTTGAACTTTTAACTTTTTATTACTTTCTCTGACAATTTTAGTTAAATCGTCTCCTATGAGACGAAAATCGGCCTCGAAACAAACCTTGTTCGATTGCAAAAATTGTATCATTGCGGAAAATATTGTTCAACTTTGATTCTCGATAACTTTGTT
>SMSR01015694.1:0-14301 GCA_019453355.1 Ceratina japonica | reverse complement strand
TTCTCGATAACCTTGTTAATAATGAACCGATTCACTTCGTTTACATCTCAAAATAAAGCTTGAAGTTTCTATTTTTTATTATCCTGTCTGACAATTTTAGTTAAATTCGACTCCTAAGAGATGAAAATCGACCTTGAACCAAACCTTGTCCGAATATGAAAATTGTATTATTGAGGAAAATATTGTTCAATGTCGATAACTCTGTTAATAATGGACGGATTTACTTCGTTCACATCTCAAACTTAAGCTTGAACTCTCTAATTTATTTCATATTATATGAAAGTATTCCCGAAATGAACTCTAAAACGATAAAACCGGTTCATTCCTACCGAAGGAAGATTGACCAGAAAAATTGTTCAACTTCAGTCTATCACAATTTCTTTAATAATTCACCGATCCACTTCGTTGGCATTTTAGATTATAATCTGAAGCCTCTACTACTATAATCGAATCCCTCTACGAAACCTTACTAAACCGCTTCCTAAGGGACTCAATTTTAAAACAAATCTCGGCAGCGAGGAATATTATTGAACAATCGTTCATGACTTCGTGAGTCCTTTGAAATTCCTCTCAGAAACCTGGAGCGTCAAATCATCGAACCGAATTGCAACAGGCTATTGTTTTTCCCATTGAATTATTAATAGGCAATCGGCGTGACCCGGCGTGATAACCCTTCGCCGTTAATCACTCAAGAGCGAGGGGCTATGTACGAGTAATCGCCTTCGCAATTAATTAAATCCAGAGGGACAGGTGTCCGCGGCGTCTAATCGAAAACGGAAAATTTCTCCGTTACAGATAACACATTCCTAAATGATAACAAATAATTCGATTCTAATAAAAAGTCCGGATTCCTGTAGCTTATGACGATTCCTTCTGATAAACCTTCTGTTGGGAGGGTTGAGACCTGCAAGTGTTTTTCAATCGGTCTTGAGATATAAATCGTGTACCGTGCGGCCGTTGACGGGCTGGGTGGCGGCCGTCTTCGATTGGAAATTGATCGACGAGGTCTCCTCCGTCCGCGTCATAATCATTGTGATCGGAGTTTAAATTTCTTCTCGTCGCACGCTCACTGACAGCCGCTTCACCTCCGCGCCGCTAATTCCCATCCCTTCGCTCCAATTTCATTCAAGCCGTCCAAACGCCCGATTGCGATCCGACCATCGGGGGGTATCTATCGTCGACGTCAAATCGTTTTCATTTCCTACCGGGAGCAACCCTTCCGAGCGACGACGAGTCCCGCTCCAAATAGACTTCTTCGTCTCCCTTCATTTTCCTTCGAAGACACTTATTTACTCCGACAAACGTGATCGTCGTACGAATTTAAATACGTCCTCCCATTCATCGGTATCCAATTCGTCCCGTGAGTAAGTTTCGCACTTTCACAAGCAACCCGGCAACGACTTGGCAACCGGTTACGAATTCCACTGCCAGCTTCTCTCTTCCTCTTTTCCTCTCTATCCGTCTCTCTATCAACAATAATTGTGCGATACTGCATACGTTTGAACGAACGTTGTCGACCTGGCCTCTACGTTGCGACGAGACACGGTCACCGAGGAATCTCGACGAATGTAAATTGTAAGTTGAGGGAATTGAAAAATGAAAGAGGTGGAAGCCGGCGCTTTGCGGCCGGCCGGCAGACACCGAGTTTTCTTACTGCANGTACGTTTGAACGAACGTTGTCGACCTGGCCTCTACGTTGCGACGAGACACGGTCACCGAGGAATCTCGACGAATGTAAATTCGTTGAGGGAATTGAAAAATGAAAGAGGTCGAAGCCGGCGCTTTGCGGCCGGCCGGCAGACACCGAGTTTTCTTACTGCACCGAGGAGCAGTCGCCGCCGGGGCACACGGCCCCACCACACGACAGCCGACGGCCGCTGATAAAACTCCTTGCACGTATGCACGCGCATATCTCTCTACTTGCTTCGATCATAGTTCGCTGATTTTCAACCTCGTAGGAATCGGTTTAACGAAACTTTAGGGACTCGGTTAAAGTAGAGACTCCGAGGTTCAATTCAAACTGCGAATCTAAGAAATCGGTTCATTATTAAGGAAGATGTACATCATTGAAGTTTAACAATATTCTTAATAATACAATAATCGCAATCAGACAAGGTTTAACTCGGGGACGATTTTCAATCGATTTTGTTAAAATTTGGATAATATGTGTGATAGATAGTAGAGAGTTTACGCTTTAATTTGACCTGCGAACGAATTGAATCTGTTTATTATTAATCATCAGACAAGATTTGACTCGAGGCCGGTTTTCACCCCTTAGATCTCGATTTAGCTAAAATTTAGAGAAGAAATGATAGAAAGTAGAGAGTTTGAGCTCTAATTTCAGCTGCGATTAAAGTAAAGTAGTTCATTATTACGAAGTTATCAACAATTGAAGTTGAACAATGAAAATTTCACTTCATTCAAATTTAATTTTCACCCCTCAGGATTCGTTTCATCAAAATTTGTCAAGAGATCTGAAGGAAAGTAGAGACTTCAACCTTTAATTTAATTCACGAACGGAGTGAATTCATTAATTATTAAGAAAGTTATGACCCATTGAGGGTGAATAATATTCTTCACAATAATACAATAATCGTACTTAAACAAGGTTTAACTCGAGAACGGTTTTCACACCTTACAAGTCGATTTAACTAAAATTTGTATCATATATGATAAAAAGTAGAGAGTTCAAGCATTAATTTAAGCTGCGATTAAAGTAAATCCGATCATTATTAATGAAGTTATGAAACATCGAAGATGAACAATATACTTCACAACAGTATACAATAATCGTAATCTGACAAGGTTTGACTAAAGATCGACTTTCTTCCCTTTGAAGTTGATTTAGCTAAAGATTTAGCTAGCTAAGTTTAAACGTTAATTTGAGCTGCGAACGGAGTGAATCTGTCCATTATTAATGAGGCTGTAAGTCATCGAACTTAAACAATATTTTTCACGTTGATGTAATTTTCATAATTGAAGAAGATGTGATTCAAGGTCGGTTTTGATCCTTTAGAAGTAGTCTTAGTTAAAATTTCCACACGAGACAATAGGAAGTACAGAATTCAGGCTATAATTAAAGTCGTAAACAAAGTTAATCCGTTCATTATTAATAAAGCTGCAAACAATCGAAGTTGAACAATATTTTTCACAATATAATTAGACGAGGTTTAATTACAAATCTGTTTTATTAAAATTTGATGCAGGAACTGAATTAAAGTAAAGATTTCAAGTTGTAATTTAATTCACGAACGAAGTAAATCGATCCAATATTATTAAAGTTATTAACAACATGACAATTCCTTATTGAGGAATGGTCATATCTTCGTTCATTAACATTTCTCGCTCCTCAGGCGTTGATTTACACAACATTGAGAGGAGATAATAGAAAGTAGAGAGTTCAAGCTTTAATTTCAGCCGTGAACGAACTAAATCGGTTCGTTATTAACGACAGGGCCTGTATCCTAATCTGTCACCAACAGTTACACATGTTAATTAATAATATATTCAGTGATTTCTTAATGATCGCTCGAGGACGGGCACCCCCGCGTTGCCATTTCACTCGATTTTCGCCTGGCTATTTTCGTATCCAGCTACGTTGCGATCGACCTTTCGCCACGTTCAGAAATAGACAGGAGAGTGACTGTCAAAATAGGCAGAATGAATGCATCGTACGCTGGTGCTTACAGTTTTACGTGATAAACAACCGAGTCGAGGCTATTAAAAATAAGCTAATTATCATTTTACTCATTGAGTCATCAAAAAGTCACACTTTCTTCTACGCCTAGTTAAACTTCTAAACTTTCTTATTACACAATATTCGACTCACGACTGATTTTCGCTTGTTAACAGTCGATTTAGATAAAATTGCCAGATGAACTGAATTAAAGTGCAGACTCCAAACTTTACAGTTCACAATGTTATCCACGATCGAATGTTTTCAAATATCAGAGAGTTTGATAAGAAAATGTTGACAAGCTTCTCTTTAGCCGGTGAAATAAATTGGCGCGCCGGCGATCGGGTGTCGCGTTACGCGCGGTATGTATAAGAGTGTGTTACACAGCCGGAGATCGCATTACAGAAGCTTTCTCGAATGTCCAGGCGAACTGCGACAGGCTCACCGAGGCTTCCAACAATCGTAGAAACGACGAAATTCGATTTCACTTCTCGATTCCCGCTTCAAATTGAACGGACCGCATCCCTGCTCGAACGATCCTCCAATTAACGGTACAACGCTCGTATCGCGATCGCAATTATTATATTAGATAGTGGACTTCATACATTTGTAACAGCATTGAACCTAAGAAAATAATAAACGCCGCGTGTAATAATCTGTAAAACAATTCAGAATGTTGGAAGCTGAACGGATGTTCCAATGTTTAAACGGTAAAATAAATATGCATCTGAGACGCACTTTTCCGTTGACATCGTAAGTGGTTTTGCATAAGCAGTCTGGTAATTAAAATCACGGTGCGAGAAAAGAATTGATACGGAGAAGATCGCTTATGTTGGCCGATAAAAATGAAACGAAGATTGAAATGAGAAAGATCGCGGTTTTGTTTTTGCAGGCTACTATAAATACACGGTAGCGCAACAGCGGCGCACGTGATACGGCTAAAGAGAGACTAGTCGTATATATGTATATATGTATACACGTAATTTCGCGTATCTGCGTTATTATCTGAATGATCGTTGCGCAACGATCATCCTCGTGCGCGTCGGTCCAATCGTTGCCAGACGAATCGGTCGGACTTATTTTATATTATTAATAATACATTTACAGAAATCGCTTAGATAAAAGGAATTAAATTAGAGAGTTAAAGCATTAATTTAAGCCGCGAACGAAGGAAATTAGTTCATTATTGACGAAGATATCAACAATTGAAGTTGAACAATGAGTTTGACTACAGTATCATTTTAAGAATTCGACAAGGTTTCATTCATATTTAATTTTCACCCCTTACGAAGCGTTTCATTAAAATTTGTCAAGAGAACTGAAGTAAAGTAGAGACTTCAAATTTTAATTTAATTCGCGAATGAAGTGAATCAGTCTAATATTAACGAAGTTACAAACAATCAAAGTTTAACAATATTTTTCACTAGCGTTCAATCCTTTGATTTGGTCATACCTTCGTTTAGTAATGATTTTCGCCCTTTAGGTGTCTATTTGCAGAACATTTTCATACCAGATAAACGAAAGTAGAGAATTCAAGCTTTAATTTAAACTTCCAATGAATTAAATCGATCCATTGTTAACAAAACGATTGAAGTTGAAGGTTATTTTTCATGAGAATAGAATGTTTCGAATTGGACAAGGTGTGATTCAAAATTAATCTTCTCGCCTTAGAAGTCGATTTAAGTAAAACTCTTAGCGGAACTAAATTAAAGAATAGAGTTCAAGCTTCAATTTGAGCCACGAACAAAGTAAATTGGTTCATTATTTACGATGTTATCGACGATCAAAGTTCAACAAAGATTTACGATCCACCCCCCGTTAGGAATTAGTTAATTATCCCAATTCTGTCCATCAGTGATCGAAGCTGGTGCGAGCCTTCCATTAATAGACGTGTGTCTACGTGAATTTGTTCCCACAAATAAAATCTAATTTGAAAACCAGTTTCAAACGTGTCGAAAGGGATGAATCAAATAGATTCGCGAGATTCTAAACTTGAGGTCTGACTCACCGAACTCGTGATCCTTACGCTCGATCAGGGGTGAACAACCCCTCGAAATAGCATGTCCACCCAGAAGGAATAGGAGAACGAAAAACCAAATCCACTTTCAGCCGATCTTTCTTCCCGTACCATTAATACTTTAATATCCTCGTCGTCACAGTTAAAAATGAACCACCAAATGATTTTCGATCGCGGCTGTCGATCCTACACAAAATTTGACTGAATCCGTCACTGTTTCATTTTAATTAATCGAACCGCGCGATTTTCCGTTTCTCGTTTAATCCCAATCACTTTCGACTCGACGTTTCTCATAATTAATCCGATTTCGGACGGTGTCGCGGTCGCATGGGCTGTTCTTGGGAACTGCGCCGAGGCTCCGAGTAAAAATGAGGACGACGAGGAGGTCGAGGGGACGGCCGCAAGGGCGTCGAAGGTCGCAGCTGCGCGACGGCCAACGGAGGAGAGTCACCTCGCCTCTTCTTCAGGTGCGAGCGAGCGAGCCCGCGCGATTTCGAAACTCTACTGACGTTTTCCTTCTACCTGCAACGAGAGCGCTTGAATCGTGACAAAAACAGAGGAAGAGAGAACCAGAGAGAGAGAGAGATGGAACTCGGACGATGTTTCATTCAAATCTTTACTTGTTAGAAATCAGTTTATCGACATTTGTCAGAAGAAAGTCGTTTAAAGTAGAAGCTCCGAGCTTTAATTTTTGCCCTTAACGAGGTAAAGTAGTTAATTACTAACGAAGCTGTCAACAACGGAAGTTGACGAGGTTCAATCCAAATTTAATTTTCACTCTTTAGGAATTGTTTTATTAAAAATTTGCCAAAGAAACTGAATTAGAATGGAAGTTTCAAGCTTTAATTTGGCCATTGAACGGAGTAAATTGGTCCATTATCAACGAAGTTCATAAACAATTGAACTTAATTCGATTTTCACCCTTTAGAGGAAACGATTTATCAAAATTTATTGAAGGAACTGGATTAAAGTAAAGACTTCAAGCTTTAATTTAACCCGTCAACGAACTAAATCGGTCCATTGTTAATAAAATTAGAAATGATTGAAGCTGAACGATGGAGTTTCATCTCAGTACTTGCAAGATGTATGCACCTTTTTTTTATAAATGTAAATCATCGATGGATCGATTTTTGAAAATTCTCACGTGTACTACTCGCTTAGCAGTACTCCTCTGATATTTTACAGAACTTTCGACACGTTCGATTCCGGAAAAAAAAAGACTAACATTAGCACGAAACGTTAAGTTGTAATGTATGAAAATGAATGATATTTGAAATTTTGATGCGTCGCAACGTTGAACCGTGGCAGTACCGGCCCCGTTCGGTCTAATTTAAAAGCTCGACTGATGCGTTGCGTGTGCACGTTGGAAGCTTGGCTCGATGAGCTAGCAAAAAAGGATGGAGAGCAGTTATTACGGAACAGTCGCGTGGGTGAGTGTCCCAGCGCTTGCTCGTGCCAGCTCGCAGTGAGTCGATAACATATTTGAATATATTCAATGATAGCTCGATAAAAATCATTTGATTATTTCAGATCAATTGAATAATCGCACTGGCTTCCTATAAAAATTCTTATTTTATTACGTGCATTATTTAAGTGACTCTCTTTTTTCAAATCGCTCTTCATTCTTCCGGATTTTTTCCCTATGAATTGAGAATTTAGTAAATTCTGTTTTGAATTGATTCGAAACGACAGGGTCGAATCGAGCGGACAGAGATTTGAAATAGAGTCTGCGCGCGTCCACCCTCCTCTCGCAAGGGTGTGAGAGGGTGCCGCAGCGGAGAGATTATGCCGCATTGCCAGTGCACGAACCGGCGTCGGCGTCCGCCCAAAAGCCTCTTCGATCACAGCCGGTCATCGGTTTTGTAACGTACATCGCGAACGCTTGAAGACATAGACACACGCGTGAAATTGAACGAGAAAGTACGAGCAGACAGTGATTAAGTGGCTACTCCTATCCCACAGGCAGCAAGTGCAAAATGCGTGGATTCATTCGCCCTTAAATCTCCCGCAGTCAGACATGCATCGAAATTAATTAAAATTCGAAGCTCTGTGAATTGGATAGAGTCTTCAGAATTGGGGAAGCTCGATTTTCATCCCTTAAAAATCGAACCAGATAAAATTTTCAGAGAGACTCGATTAAAATATAGAGTCGAAACTTTAATTTAAGCTGCGAACGAAGTGAATTCGTTTCTTATTAACAAAGTAATGAATGATCATAGTTAAAGAATGTTTTTCCGTCACGAGATTAAAACCGGAATGCTGCGTATCTCCAATTCTCGAGGGAAATAAGTAATTAAAGAAATGAACATTTCGTTGATGAAATAACTAGCCTTTGGGACTCGAACAAGAAAATACTTGTGCACAGTGTTAAATGAAATAATTGACGAAAATAGGAACCGATGAGGCTGGTCGAAAGATGAGTGTCAAGAGATCGCTGGACGATTGAAAGTGTACTTACTGCTGGTGGAGGAGGAGGAGGAGGTGGCACCGGCTGACGAAACTGATCATGAACGTCCGACGTTTGCCCGGTTTCATCTACAACTACAAGGCGGCGACCGTCTTCGTATTCTCGGCCATGCTCCTCCTGGTCTACCTTCTCCTTCACTGGGGCATCGTCTGCACCAACTTAGAGGCCTGGAGGCACGTGTCCAACGTGGTGAGTCGGCTGGAAACAACAGAATCAGAATCCCCTTCAAATTCTCGACTCACGATGATTCTAATTAACTATAATGAATCCGCGCTCGTTTATTTATTTACGATCAGAAGAATTACAATTATTCTCGTCTTCGATTCAGTCGATTGAAGGTGAACGATCGTGTTATTAATCTGAACCCCGTGGATCAGTAAATCGTCAAATAAATATTATCGGACTGTTTGAAAGTCGATTCTTGTTTGCTGCTCTATACTTAAGACGACGATTAACCGGCGGCGCGAAATTTCTGTCTGTCGCGGCACGCTCGATAAAATCCTTCTCGAGACGCCGTCGTCACGCGGTTCTCGACGAAACGAACGTCTCTTACAAGAATTGTTAAACGTAGAATCGTGTTTACCCGTCGTATCGATGGTGCTCCTATGGGGATTCCTTGGGCACTGACGAAGTTATCACTCTCTTAGTCTCCCTCTCTCTCTCGTTAAGCTACGAACGGTTGTGAATCACATACAAGTACGAGTAGCAGCACCAGCTGCTGTTAGCTGCTGGAAAAGGGGATGAAAATCGAGAGGGGAGTCAGCAGACGCAGGCGCTTTCAGTTCGGGAACTAGGGTACTGGGTACAATTTATATAATGAGACAAGGTTCCATTCAATCTCGATATTCATCATTTAGGAGTCGGTTTATCAGGATTCATCAGAAGAACTCGGTTAAAGTAGACAATTCAAGCTTTAGTTTGAGCCGCGAACGAAGTGAATCCTTGCATTATTAACGAAGTTATCACTGATTAAAGTAGAACAATATTTTTCTCAATGATGTAATTTTTATAATCGGACAAGGTCTCATCAAGGTCGACTTTCGTCTATTAGAAATTGATTGAGCTAAAATTATCAGCGGAGGTAATAAAAAGTACAGAGTTCAAGCTTTAATTTGAGCCGCGACCGAAGCGAGTTCGTTCATTATTAACAAAATTATGAAGAATTCAAATTGAATATTCTTCGTTCGGATACAATTTGTGTTATTGGATTCACGATTGATTTTCACTTGTTAATATTGGATTCAGGGGACGAACTTAAAGCAGAGGGGACTAGCTTAATTCTCTATGAGAAATTCCCGAGTTCTCATCCACCTTGAAACCTGTTTAAGATTGATTCAGTTGGGTGATAAGAATTTCGATTGCAGTGCAGCGTGCACAGGAAGGGTGGTGCCATTGGGATCCTCTGCGACCCCCTGTGCTCGGAAAGAGGTATCCACTCACTAGCATGCGAGACTCTTCACGCCGGCAAGGAGGCTGTCTTCTCGGCTCATTGGGAGACCACTCGCCTGGTCTTCAAGGCTTCCAGGTCAGTTGACCTCATGCAAATCGCGAGTCAAAACGCAATCCTTATCGACCGATTTAATAAAACCATTCAATCCACAGTTTCAACCCATCTTCTCTCCCTTTCATTGAACTTTCGTACCTCATATACAATTTTACATTTGATGAACAAGAACATTTTTAATGAAACCCTTTGGATCGACTTAATAAAATTCTCAGTTTCAATCCTCCCTCCCTCGCTCGCTTTAAAATTTCGTTACTACGTAGAGTTTTACAAACCTTTACAACCTAAACATTTGAATTTTCTGGAATCGCAGAACGAGGACTCCTTCGAGTCAGTACGAGTCGCTCTTTTGGACGGATTCCTCGGGCAACCGCCGCTACCCATCGGAGCCTGACTTCACTCATATGATCAAGCAACTGATCGCCGATAAGCTGAACACGACGGTGTCCCCGTTGCAGTTGGAGAGGCTGGCACGGTTGCGGACGCACAGGATAGAGACCGAGCCTAACCGACGCCAACTAGAGATGGAGAACCTGTGGCCTTTGCTGCAACAGAATGAATATCTGATGAGCATCGTTTACGAGGACAGAGATATATTCCCGCAGTTGATCGGCACTTGCGGCACGTTTTACGCGGTCGAATACGTCCGCCCGATCGAAACCCCCACGACCGTCCTAGCACTTTCAGACTCGGAGCCGGAATGGGCAAAACGATTAAAACTGGCTGTGATGATCATGGATCTATTAGAGGAGTTCGACACGAGCTTCCCCGAGCCGATCCATCTCTGCGACGTGAAGATCAATCACTTCGGATTGCCTCTGGGAGGTCAGAAGCTGAAATTCTTAGATCTTGACGCTGTCTTTCCAAGGACAGTTATTAGTAAAACTATTGGCGACGGGAGGGACTGCGAAGATCATCGCGATTGCGACTATTTCGATTGCAGATCGTTTTGCTCGAAGGAGAAAAAATGCGATGGCCCTGTAACTAATAATAATCTTCAGGTGATCGACTCGATTCGAATCGAACTTTAAACATTTTTTTTATGATTAAAATTATTTGAAAAAATCCTCAGATAATCCTTCTACGACTAAATGAATATAAAAATTGCAGGTGATCTGCGAGAAGATATTCTTAGGGTGGACACTGTCGGGGACGATAATAATCCCGGGACTGCTGATGTCGGAGCACACCACCAGCAGCTTGGCAGTGCTTTTAAGGCAGTGCGCGAACCCTTCGGGGGACCTCCAACATTTGTCGAGGGCCGCGGTGGCGGATAAACTGAAAACGAGGCTACACAATATGCTGCGCGAAATGGAGCAGAAGGTCTCTGCCTCTTTATAGGTAGAAATAAGGTCTTGTGATGAGAGCTTAACTTGATTTTTAGTTGAAGACGAGACGTTGTAAATAAAAGAATTAGGAGACACTGTATGTAGATAGTAAACGAATAATAAATTGCCTTCCATTCCTATTTAGTCATTTTGTGTCTTCATTAATAATAGACCGATTTACTTCGTTTGCGGTTTAAATTCAAGCTTGAAGCCTCTATTTCAATTTAACCCCGCTCGCAATTTTACCTAAATCCACTATTAATAAGTGAAAACAATCTCGTATCCTAGTGAAAAGCAATGTTCAACGTTCAACTTCAATCGCGAATAACTTCCTTAACAATGAACGGATTTAGCTCGTTCACGGCTTAAATTAAAGATTCGAATCTCTACTTTAATTAAGTCCTTTTGACAATTTTAGATGAATCGATTCCTGAGTGAAGAAAATCAACTTTCCACAAATTCTAAAAATCCTATTCTAATTAAAACTATCATTTTATTTCAACTGCTTATAACATTGTTAATAATGAATGGATTTATTTCATTCGAGGATTAAATCAAAGCTTGAGCTCTCTGCTCTAATTCAATTTGTCTTTCAAGTTTAACTAAATCGCCTTTTACTAGGTGATTTAAAAGAAATTCCGATTTGAACCTCATAAAAATTGTACGCTACCTATATATATTTTTCTTACCTCTGATAAGTCTGATATTGTCTAATTAATTGCAACGCGAACATGTCTCCTTTCACATCGATCGTATTTACAATTTCAGCGCGTCTCAGGAATACAATTAATTACCAGTGCCGTTTGATAACCCGTTAACACAGTATTTTTATAACGGCTTTATTCCCGAATCGAAACCCCATCGATGGTGAAGATATTTCCAAAGGATTTCTAATTAACTTCAGTTTTGCATTTCAACGTTCGAACGAGCGTCGACGCCACGTAGGTTCACATTTATTTACATCAAGATTGCCACAGACTTCTAGATAATATACACTCTATTACGACGATATTAAGAAATTAAAAGCAATAGAATAAAATGCAGAATATTCAATAGAATTTAAAATGATATATTAAATAAAATAAAAGGCAGAATATTAGATACAATTAAACGAGAAATATGGAACGGAATAGAAGCCAGCATATTAAACAGAATAAAACATCAGTCTGATCTAATAGTGAAAGTCTATGAGAGAATTATTGTTGCATTATGTACCTCATATTTCTATCCAATTCCTTCCAATTTGACTTGTAGAGGAACTTTGATTTCGAACTCGAGCCATTCGTTCGATCGATGCACCCAAACGTTTTCAAAGATGCATCGGTCCTTCTGTTCTTCTACCTCACGCCGTCCCTTTCTCAGGTACATCTGTGCTGACGAGCCAACAATTAATATTTATATCGTGCTACTGGCCGTTTATAAATTAATTAATCGATTAAAATACTAAAACTGTACCTCTGATTCAAGAAGATGTTCACCGAAGTCGACGTACCGGAACTGCAGCTGTTGGCGTCGAATTTGAAGCCCGAGGAGTGCGCCAAGCTAGTGCTTTTGAATTCCGATCGTGAGTATTTGAAAAGAATCTCGATAGACTCTTTACGACAGACTTGTTCATAGGTGAACCGTCAGAAGAGGAGGTGAACTCATTGGCCAGGGAGCAAACCTGCTTCCGCCGGTTAGTGAAATGGGTCTGCGAATTGCGTACCGTCACCCGGAACACGTATCCAATCTTGAACGATCTCCTCGAACGCATCGGCAGGCCGGATTTGATTGAATGCCTGCAGGAATTGAGGGACGGCAGGAAACCTCTGGTGGTTCGCCAGGCCGATGAGTCGGAGTCGGTGTTAGATATTCTTCTTCTTCCGTTAGCTTGCGTGTTTTTCTGTATTTCGTTAGTTTAATTGTTGTGAATACGTCCAGAGATTACGAGGCCGAACCTACGACGGCGGCAGCGGGGTCTGCGAAATCGAAGGACGAGAACGATCAGTTTCCCAGCGAGGCGATTAAGAAGATCGGTGGTAAATTAATAAAATAAATTACGATCGAAGTAAGAGTTTAATAGAAGAATGATGATGACAAAAATAAGTTTTGTCTAAATTAACTGTGAATTTGTTCAATTCGAAAATTGTAAAGAAAAATATTTTCAAAATTCTATTGCTTATAACTTTGTCAATAATTAACGGATTCAGTTCGATCCTAGCTTAATTCAAAGTTTCGATTCAACTACCGAATCAATTTTCCCTAAATCCACTGTTAAGGTTGTATGAGCCGTAAAATCTCTGCTGAAAGTTTAAGATATTTATGTGTATTAAAAATGTATGTTCAACTTTAATCGATTAACTTCGTCAATAATAACCAGCCTGACTTCGTACACGGGTGAAAGTCAAGCTAAAACCCTTTATTTTAATTCACCTAAATCAAACTATCCTCCACTCTGAATCAAAGTATCCTCCGTAGGACGCACGACGTTAAAAGTGACATTAAAAACCGCCGGTATAGTCCTAGCTTCCACGGTCCTGCTCACCTGTTGTTGTACTCTAATAATACGAAACAGGCTGACGAAAGTTCTGTCAAAAATCCGAGGAAAGAAGAAGAAAAAGTAAGCGACCACCAAGCTAACTTTCCTGTTTGAAATTCGAATTTTTCCAGTAAATTGATAGACGAGACCGAGGATGTGGCTAGGAGCTACTTAATCCGTAAACCGAGGAGAATTAAACGGAAACGGGCACCGTCTTACGAAATGGTGCACATGGCCACACAAAATACTTTAACGCCGGGGGCGGCGGAGCCGGTGGTGGAGGAACCACAGCCGACGCCAGCCTGTTTCAAGTGTCACAGGAAGAAACGGAAGAAAACTACAAAGAGGCCGCCTCACAGATGAATCTAGCCAATTTATTTATCGAAACAGCTGTATAAAAGATGTACTATAATCCTCTTCGATCCACGATCAATAAATTGATAAAACTTGTTACATTTCATCCCTGTACACTTACTTTATTATTAAGTAACTGATCCCACGTTGTTCAGAGATCGAGCTGTCTGTTTCCTGGCCGCCTCAATCCGAACGGGATTCATTTTTCAATAATGTTAGTCACTTTTTATTGTTTTTTCAAATATCTAAACAATGGATCGAACACGGAAAGCACTACCACCACTGCTACTCCTGCCACTGCACGTCAAACTGATAGAACGGAAACGGCAGACATCTTTGAATTCGAACGATTTGAACGACCGCAGCGGCGGCGAATCCCAGAACGGTGGAAGGTGGAACTAATAGACAAAACATAAATGTAACGTAACCTCTTCTAG
>SMSR01015693.1:35664-96751 GCA_019453355.1 Ceratina japonica | reverse complement strand
AGAGAGAGAAGCTGAACAGGTGGACGAATTGCCAATGACTCGGAGATCTCGGTGCGTTGTTCGACGGCACGTGCATGCACGTGACCGTGTCGGGCTCGCGCAATAAGCGGCTACCGGTACCAAATACTTTTTAGAGCGAGATTCGCGATACCTTCTTCTTGCACAACAGCCCGGCGTTGCAGCCCGGCTGGATAATAAACCGCGTACGGCTGAAAGTGAACGGTGCCGAGTCGCATACGTGCACTTGTTCAAGCGCAGGGTGCATCGAAAAGTGCAAGCCAATTTGAAAGGGATAAGCAGCCGGGAACGAAATGGCAATGAAGAAATGTTCGACATCCTTGAATTATTCAGGAATTTTCCTGCAGAATTTTATCGGCGAGCGACGACGATTCGATCCGTCCACTAATCCGAGCGACGGAACGAGCGGAGCTGAATTTTGCAACCCTCTGATGACGACGACGCTTCTCGCGTCGAGCGACGGCAGAGAAAATCGACGACACGGACGAGTTCCCATTGAAAACACGGAGAGGAAAGAAGCTTGGGGCGAAGTGGTGGGTTTGGGACGGATTCTGGGCCATCGTTGGCCACCCGTGGAAACGTCTGGACNCTTCTCGCGTCGAGCGACGGCAGAGAAAATCGACGACACGGACGAGTTCCCATTGAAAACACGGAGACGAAAGAAGCGTGGGGCGAAGTGGTGGGTTTGGGACGGATTCTGGGCCATCGTTGGCCACCCGTGGAAACGTCTGGACGAAATTTCGCGCGCACCCAAAAGGTGGTAGGGGCAAGGGAAAGTGAAAAGTACAACGGTTGGCCAATTGCAGGCTGACTCGCTTCGGCCGGACCTGGCCGGCTCCGTCGCGATGGCGCAACAATTTGGTATTCGGATTTGCCGCACCGCCGTCCAAACATCGACACCGCGTCACAAATAAACGGCTGCACTGCCTCGCCTATACGTGCCCACCGATTCGCCTTTATCTCGCAAGACCATTGACTTCCCGCACAAAAGGACACCGCGATGTCCTTTCCCGGACTCGCAGAGATGTTCGCCGAGCCTGGCCAAGGATGTTCCGCAACCGTTTCCAACGACCTGCCGCGAATAGTATTCGCTCGACTCTCCTGTAGAGATGGAAGACTTTCAGACCTTCTGAGTGTCAACGAGCCCGAATCGCATACCCTTTCCTTTAACCCACTGACATTTTCGTAGGGTGGTTCTCCACATAAATTCTGATTTAACACAGTGCGGACTCGCGGAGCCGCATCGAGCTAACTTTTCATCCTAGCAACCGTTTGTTTCGCTTAATATGTTTACGCGTCATTTGGCAACGAAGTTTCACTTTTCCTTGCATTAATCAGACGCGGAGTACGTAGCCAGATTGTCGCGCAGTGTTTTATGCGATGGTCGCGCGATTATCATTGCGTCATTACACCGTGATTGTAAATAATAATGTACGGTACCCACATTAATTCATCGAATTGGCTTGCGACACTTTGCACTTCTCGCGCAAAGGGAAAGGCGTAAACATTCTATGCTGTTTCCACTTCGTTAGACGCGTCGTACTCAACGAGCAAATATTGTTCCAAGAATTAATTAGATGATCGCGTAATTGAGACGCTAATTGAAACTCTGAGGTCGCAGCGGTATTTAATGCGAGGAGACCGACTAATCATTAGACTGCAGATTTTACGCATTTATTTCACTATTTAAATAATAATAAAATAAATATAAAAATCTGCGGTCTACGTATGAATAATTGAGAATTCTACTGACCTTTGAATTCAACACGTTCTGCTGTTCGCAGGTGCAATTCTTAATGGTGTTCGTGCACAGCGCCCAGGCTTTGGTGTTCCCCTGCGGTTACCCGAAACTGGTAGCGGCGCTTCTTCTACTTCACTCGACGATCTTCTTCATCCTCTTCTCGGACTTCTACCGACGATCGTACAACAAGAGCGGAAAGAAGGCGCTGAAAGACGAATAGAACGAGAGGACGTTAACGCGCAACCCTAAAATTTTCCCACTCACTACGATGCAACGGCCTGTCCGCGAATACACGATCGATAAAAAAAGAAAGTGAACATTAACCAGCTCCGGTATTACTGAACTCTTTACAAACTTTACCCTCGTCGCTCGTGCGAGTTTTATGCGTTTATCGAAAGATATGTATTTAAGGCGTGTTACATACAGCAGCAAAAGTGCACGCGTTACAATATTTAAACGAAAAGAATTCCTGTATAAATTATATAAGAATCTGCGGTACAAGAAACTGTTGCAGATAACAAGGGGTTGATTAGAATAACTAGAATTCGATCGTGCAGGACAGGTTGTCGCGTTGGGGTGAGGCAAAAGGATTCCTTCCGTTAGGAAGACTTACTCGTAAATCCCTCGTATCTCCAGGGCATCTCAGGTCTCAACGACTCGGAGCAGGGCTTCCGAGGCACTCGTCCTTAGAGGAAGAAACCGCGTTCACCGATTATTACTATTCGGATGAAAACAAAACGTTCGGACGAAACAGACGCGAGAAAGTGCATCGAAAACCCAGAATCGACGTAGCTCGAATACATCGATCGGTCCCTGGTGCCGCTTATTTAGCGCTCGTTTTTTCTTACTTTAGGCGTTACGCGTGTCGCCGGCTCTGTAATTAAGGCTCGCTGTAAATACATAGGAGTAGTACGCGACGCGGGAAATCATCTACGCGGCTCTATTTAAAGCTGCTAAGCGTTCTGAGCCAGTTACATGATCCGCGTGCAACATCCAACGTTTCCACCGTGAAACCGAACGTTGTAACGCGCGATTCGCACGGCTAAGCTCAATCTTTTATTACGTTTATTTATGTTTTTCTTAATCATCGTATACATATGTACCTTATTCGGTATTACACCCCTGCAATGTAGTCGGCCGATATCGGTCCTCAACCGGACAAATCGTAATTTCTTATAAATACTTCGAAGCTGGGTCGGAAATTTGTAGATAGTTTACCGTGGGTATTGCCACTGACGCTGACGTGGTACGCACGTGTACACACATCGCGTATCCCTTTGAAATTTCGCTCGTTAGCGTCGGACCGATGGATTTAGAGGAGCGCAACATTCCTTGCGCAATTCGACCATTAAGTCCGATTTCGTGGCCGAGCTTTGCGAGCTGTTGCGACAGAATTTCGCGCCTTGCGGTCGGGTCCAACTGCACTGACAATGAGCGCTAACGAAAAGTTACACTGGATAATATTCTTGTGCTATCGTCAATACCTCGCATTTGCTGCGGGCCACGAAATAATGTTAATTAAAAATTCCGTATTGCACCTTTTGTACATACCACCGAAAAAAAAACGCGTAAACGCACTGTCGTAATCGATTATTAATGTAAGACTCGATTCCGCTGTAGGCGCCATATGGTTCGACGAACGTAACGAGCGAAAGGGATGAACGATTTGTGGCTTGGCGCACGCATCCGGGGCTACGTGTACTGTTAAACGGTCACTCACTCAGTCAGTTTAGTATTTGCTTATGAGAGAGGACAGTGAACGTTGAACAGGGTAGCCGCCCTCGCAGACATGTGCGAAGCTCAGAAGCCAGTGCAGCAGTGACGGTCTATACTTCATCGATTCTCGCGCCCCTTCCGCAAGGGATGGACGCAGGGATGCTCATTTCGCGGGTAAAGGCAGGGAAAGTGTCTTCTGGAAACACACGATCATCTTTTGTTAATATCCATCCTAAGGTTGTAATTTATTTAGCGTGAATCTTTTTTGTAAATACGTAACTCTCCTCTTTCCCTTTTGTAACGTGACGGATAAATATCGACGACCTCGGAATGTACGAGGCGACCGATTCCCAATGGTTGAATCGATGTTATAACAGAAGCTACTTTTACGCAAAAAATATCTATTATTTATACGGTAAAGTAAACGTTAAGGATGTATATATTGAAACTAGGTAAGGAACCTGTTTGATAAATTTCATATGTAATAACGAGGATGAAAATGATAATAAAAATGGAACAAAAATAGTAAGAGTATTTACAGTTTTTTTATTAGCATACACCTTAAATTCTTTATTAGGATTATTATTTTACAATTTATTCTAGACGATCTTAAACGAGCTCGGGTAAGTATCGGATCTAAGCTGCTGCAGCCTGCATTCTCTTTTCTCTTATGAGGAGCCTGCGCTCTCTTTCATATTCTTTCATTCTCAAAACAAAGCTGTAACATGAGGAATAGAGCCAGATAATAATAACGTGATAGTAACGAGAAATATTTTTGAGTACTTACTCTTCAAATTCGCACAGCTGATGATGATGTACTTCTTTTTTACACCGTTGCGCCACAGGAAATTCTTTTTTGAAACAACGAGCGAATTCTATATAGTGGTGAGCGCAATAATCTCTGTACCTCTCTGGAATTTTTGCTGCTACCATGTCTTCTTCGCTCGTTAACGAAACTATCGAGCACAATCGAAATTACGAATAAGACGATCTATAAGGTAACTGTCCCAATTCCTGTTCACATAATTTTATTAGAATTGTAAAAAAAAATATGCCAATAGTTGCGACGTAAACAGAAATCGGTACATTTACCTCATTTCTCGTATAATTACGTTGAGCTTCGAAAAAACATGAATTAACAGATCTGTTTCATTTAATATTCATAGAATCTGAACTTTTCTATGCACAGTTATGTCACTGATGTATTTATAATACAAAAACAAGAGGATACGATAAAACAAAGGAATGAAGAAATCAACGATGCTGTGTAAAAACGTATTTTAAGCAAATCTCTGCTCTTCGTACAGTGTAACGATTATTTGATATCAAACAAATAAATATAGAACGGGGTAATTGCACTTGGAAAAGGTTAGAATGAAGGGTACTTGCCTCTCTTTTTACGTTGAGCAGGAAATCCTAATTGTGGATCGAATTTCGGTGTTCCCAGCGTTTCCGGATACGGATCCCAGACAACCAGTTTTTGAACTGAGTTGCCCATTATTTTTTTTAATTTGCTTTAAAACTACGGTGCAAACAACAAACTCTAAAAGGCCAAGTTAACCCACATAGTGCTGACATCTGACAAACTTACGTAATACAATCGGACAGTGGGGGTATAGAGATCGAGGTATAAAAAATGTTTAAAATATCGTCACGTCATATCGAATGCATGATTTACTTTTATTGGAACTATCCACTGAAATAAATGTACATGTGCATTAAACATTATTCCAGAAATATTATTGATACGTGTCCATAAAATCGCTTCGGGCCAATCAAAATACAAATTAAACTAATCATCATTGCTTCAAGTTGATACCTCTGTGTAGCATTTCGTTTCTTATCAGCTTAACAATCTGTTCTCACTTTCCATATATTCAATATACTTACAGCAATAAAAAAGATTTATCTTAAATCTGAAATGAAGCACGAGAAGACTTAATCATCCTCTTCTTCCATTGCTTCAGGTACCGAATTCCCTGCAATAATCAAAGTATTTCGGTAAACAACAGAACACGC
The DNA here is from genome assembly GCA_019453355.1 of Ceratina japonica. NCBI lineage: Eukaryota > Metazoa > Arthropoda > Insecta > Hymenoptera > Apidae > Ceratina > Ceratina japonica. Next base: position 91,257 of record SMSR01015693.1, on the reverse strand, counting down.
GAGGCATGCATTTTATTCTTTTTTTTTTTAATTACAAACCGTTTTGTAATTTCTCTTCACTGGGTACGTGTCCGGCTTGCAATAATTTACTAAGGCGTTGCACTTCTTCGAGGGAAGAAGCATTTGTAATGGCTTCCCTAATTTTGTTACGTTCCTCCGGTGTTGTCAAGGGTTTGTCCGCGGATGTTCCAGATGTCTGTGTTTTCACTTTCTTGGCAATCTCTCGAACCATTTCTTTTCCTTTTTTCGTTCTAAAGTAATCAACAGCAGCTTCCTTCTCTTTCATCTTTATTTTCCTGAAGTCCAGAAGCCTCAACTGAGGAAATCTATATACAATGTACTGCCGGTACTGAGGCTTGGCAGAAACAGGATTTTGCAGCAAACAAAGGTTTGTCAAATTCTTCAACTGTGTTAAAGGTTCTAAATCCCCGAGCTCTTGGATCATATTCCCTGTTAACATGAGTGTCTCCAAATTTGGGATACAGTGATCCAATCCTTCACCAATTCTGACAATGCGATTATTATTAAAAAAAAGTGTCTTGATTCTCTTCAGCAAAGGGAATCCATCCAATTTCCTTATATCATTATCAGAAAAGTCGATGGTATCAAACTGGTCCTAGAGTATATAATTTTTTTATATAATATACAGGCGCAGAGGAAAAGGATGTGCAGAAAATTGTACTAACCAGTGTTGCACCCAAATTCTCAATCGTTGGTATTTTATATCCTACAATATAAACGATCGTTTCATATTTTATTTCAATTTCATATTTATTTTTATGCCTTCATTTTATTGTTGGGTTGTATATAAACCGTAAAAAATAGAGGTACTGAATATGAAACATTTAGGTTACGTTTGCTAAATAGATTGTGTTTACGAACCCCTGAGATCCAATTCTCGATCCTTTACAGGATTGATATATTGCATAGATTGTTGAATTAAATCCGGTGTTAGTTTAACCATTTTCTGATCGTAATACTGTTAATTAAAATAGAAAAATTGATCCCAATAGATCATCAACAATAATACAGCCCCACGCTTACTTATTTTGTTTCGGTGCAAATCCACGGAGTGACGCCACCCGGCGCTCTGCCCGCTGCTGGCATCTCTGACACCAGAGAGAAACTCTCTCTCTGCTGGCACCAGTCCTTGATCAGTAGATGTCAGTAGATGTAGATCAGATGTAGATGGCATTCGCGATATAAACATTAACGAGCAAGTAACGAATGCGCGGTTAGTGAAATCTTTTATTTTAATTTGTTTTTTTTATTTTGTGTTTCTATAATTATTGAGAGAGACTCCTGAATCGTACTTATAATTGATGTCTGCATGTATACTTGACGTATGTATAAAAATGTATCTTACCTAACATTGTAATAACCTTCGCATTATATGTCTTATCAAGGTTTATATATAAAATTTATTTAAATAAAACAGATTAAAAAAAATATAAATTTATACGTGTGCATTTACTTATTGTCAATGATATATTTCTATTTTTTACAGGATTTTATACGTAATTTAGAGTAACATAAAAAAGCACATGTGCAACATTTTATAATAGATTTACCACAGAATGAGNCATCAAGGTTTATATATAAAATTTATTTAAATAAAACAGATTTAAAAAAATATAAATTTATACGTGTGCATTTACTTATTGTCAATGATATATTTCTATTTTTTACAGGATTTTATACGTAATTTAGAGTAAAATAAAAAAGCACATGTGCAACATTTTATAATAGATTTACCACAGAATGAGCATCCACAGAATTTGTCGATTAACTCAAGGCATGAGGTTTGTGACGCTTTCATCGATTCAATTAAATCGTATAACATTTAAGTCTATTAAAATGTTTTAGAAATCCTTACAAATGTTGCACAGAAATGTCTGTTCTCCGAATTTTAGTAAAACCAAAATTTCCAAAGGCAAATGCTTCAAATATAAGTACAAATCAATATAAGAATAATTCTTGGTATTCGATTATTAAGCAAAAGAAATGGACTATTCCCATTGGAGTCGGAGTATCCTTATTAACAGCGTTACAATGGAAATATATGAGAGAATATTCGTATATAACTGAAGACAACGTTGCATATGAACCAATCAATAGTTTTATGGTACAGCCCTTTATTCTAATAGCATCTTCTAATATCATAATAGCTCATGGCATGAAATTTGAGCTGAGAATTTTAAAATGCTGTAGCTTAAGCAAAACATTTTTAAAAATGTTACAGGTAAAGTGTTATTATTTTCTACCATTTCGTGTGATAAGTAGAATATGGGGCTGGTTAGCAGGATTGGAATTGCCAGTTAGTTTAAGACCTACTTTATATGAATTTTATGCAAAGACTTTCAATGCCAATTTAGAAGAGGTTGCACTAGACTTATCAGACTTTCCCAGTCTCGGTGATTTTTTTGTCAGACCACTGAAATATGGTGCGAGACCTATCGATCAGAGTACAAGCATAGTGCGTATATATATTTTCAAATTATAGCTTAGAGAAGCAATTTATAAGGCATTAATTGTATTTATAAATTGGCCGTAGGTTTCACCCTGTGATGGAAAAGTAATATATTTTGGGCCAGTGACGTCTTGTTCCGTGCAACAAGTGAAGGGCGTTAATTACAATCTTAGACATTTTTTGGGTGATATAAGTTCGTCTTACTTGAATAAATTAAAATTCACGAAAGAGGACGATGAAGTTTACGTAAAATCGTTACTGAAAAATCCAATTCTGAATCAACTGTATCAATTAACAATTTATCTAGCTCCAGGAGACTATCACAGATTTCATAGTCCTACCGATTGGGAAATAGAATTTCGTAGACATTTTCAAGGTCTGTTATTACTTTATTAACCAACAAGTCGTCTGAATTGAGAAGAATAAAATGTGTTTTTATCGCTTCAGGAAAACTTCTGAGCGTCAACCCAAAAATAGCTCGATACTTACCAGATTTATTTTCGTTAAATGAGCATGTGGTGTACATTGGTAAATGGGCTGGTGGATTTATGGCTTATGCCGCAGTCGGTGCTACAAACGTTGGTTCTATAAGAGTTTACTGTGACAAAGACCTACACACGAATACTATCAAGTGGCCTCAAGCAAAGCATTGGAACGATGCTAGCCTAGGNGAGTCGTCTGAATTGAGAAGAATAAAATGTGTTTTTATCGCTTCAGGAAAACTTCTAAGCGTCAACCCAAAAATAGCTCGATACTTACCAGATTTATTTTCGTTAAATGAGCATGTGGTGTACATTGGTAAATGGGCTGGTGGATTTATGGCTTACGCCGCAGTCGGTGCTACGAACGTTGGTTCTATAAGAGTTTACTGTGACAAAGACCTACACACAAATACTATCAAGTGGCCTCAAGCAAAGCATTGGAACGATGCTAGCCTAGGTTGTACGCATTTAAACAAAGGTGATCTGTTTGGTGAATTTAGAATGGGATCTACCATTGTGTTGTTATTCGAAGCTCCGAAAGATTTTAAGTTCTGCGTAGAAGCAGGGCAAAAGATAAAAGTGGGACAAGCAGTAACATCGACCGAGAGTACGAATCAAGTTCAAGAGAAACAACGTGAACGTGAACACTCATTATGACAATTAATATCGCACGTATCGCTCGACTGGAAGTATGTTTGGAAAGTAGACGTATGAATTTCAGGAAGTGATTAATTGATCTCGTTACTNACGCCGCAGTCGGTGCTACGAACGTTGGTTCTATAAGAGTTTACTGTGACAAAGACCTACACACAAATACTATCAAGTGGCCTCAAGCAAAGCATTGGAACGATGCTAGCCTAGGTTGTACGCATTTAAACAAAGGTGATCTGTTTGGTGAATTTAGAATGGGATCTACCATTGTGTTGTTATTCGAAGCTCCGAAAGATTTTAAGTTCTGCGTAGAAGCAGGGCAAAAGATAAAAGTGGGACAAGCAGTAACATCGACCGAGAGTACGAATCAAGTTCAAGAGAAACAACGTGAACGTGAACACTCATTATGACAATTAATATCGCACGTATCGCTCGACTGGAAGTATGTTTGGAAAGTAGACGTATGAATTTCAGGAAGTGATTAATTGATCTCGTTACTTAAAAGACTAATTTCAATGACGTTATTTTCATCTTGTACAGAGTTCTACGTGTGGACGTGATTATGATAATAAAATGATGCTATCGATTTTTTAATAATTTACAATCTGTAAAACATCAATAATTTCGGGAATAAGCGACCCAGTACATAATCTAAATAGCTGACCTTTCATATTTTAAGAAGTTGAACTATTCTCATCAATGGATTTCTGAACGATGAACATTTCAATAAATACAAGTTCCTCATATTTATTAAGTACTGACGTTACTTGTGTTATATCGTTCGATGTATTTTGTGAAATGGGATATTAGGTATTCGCTACACTTATATTCATAAATATTGTATAGACAAATGCCCGATGTTGTAAACATCTCATAATGTAAATGTAAAACGTGTAAACAATTGTATAAATGTTTTCGTTATATTTACACTGTTCGTACGTTTTGAAAAATAGTTAAATGTGCAAATAAAAATGTTAAAAAAACCATACTCATTTTTCCGGTCGTCGCCCTTTTGCGTCCGTCTCCGTGCATATCTCACCTGTGTAGAAGCACAAATTACCCAATTCTCGAATGCTTCATTGCTCTCTGAACATTTATCGTCGCAGTGCAAATGTTGAACACGCTACCGGTAGTTAGAACGGTCTCTCCATCATCGCGGGAGGAAGGGCGATACGGGCCGGGGGTTGAAAGGCAGAACAGAAAAGTTAAAGTTGGCGTCGCGTGTCAGAATCGCGTTACGTCCACGGTGCCGTAGTTCAGTAAGCGTCGCGACGCCCACCGCGCACGTTGCACCGTGCACCCGTCCTGCCGCGTCCTGCTCTCAGGGAGTGCGCCAAATTTAGGGGTGCTCTTTCGAGTTTCAACATCGAAGCCACTCCGTGCAATTAAAATAAATTCAAGAGCACCGCGAAACACGTTCCGCGCTATTTTTTTTTTATTTTTTTCTTTCCTTTCGAAGTCGAATTATGGGGTCCGATGGGTGCTGATGGACATTTCCGGGTGACCTTGTCCCTCAGGAGGGAACCGGGTGCCGGTCCAGTTTACTGCAAGATGGAAACGTCGGCGAGATTCCGTCAGTTAAAGACCGTCAAGCTGAGCTGCGAGGCGACGTATCGGCTCGACATCAGCTTCAAACCGCCGCAACTATTGGAGTGAGTACCGTAGTAAATGCGTGACAATCGGTGGTACATTGATCCTTATCTCTTCAACGAAACTTTTCTTCTTCTCCAGTTTTATATCGAGTATAAAATAATTTGTAAAACACATTTTTTAACGTATGTCTCCACTTTAAATCGACATATCCATAAAACTGAGAATCGACGTTTTATTCTCAATTAATGATAACTGTTTTATAACAAAACTTGATTAATTTCGATAAAAGAGTGAAATCTGTACGGATTAATAGTAAAAGATATTGTGGTATTATCATTTGATGTTGATTTAAGACGCGTTAGCTGCAGTGTGGAAGGAAGGGTTTAGAAGAGCAATAACCCGCCATGTCCTCGGGCTGGATCATCCCCTATTATTTCGCCTGCCCTTGCGTTGCTACTTCTCTTTTATCTGATTCTGTAATTCGTTTTACAGCACGAACTCTCTGTCTAGTTGGCAAGTTTATAGCCGCAATTAGAATAACATGTTCATTTAAAAAAAATTTCTCAAAGCCCTTTGCAGCAACTGACGAAGTAAAGAGAAGTTTCATTTACCAAATTTAAAAATTTGTAGAAATTCTCTATTGAATTCCTCCGGATTAGCGGAGAGTTAATTTCATTTCAATGGTTTTAATCCCATTCCAGAAAAACGTTCGTCTCCCTCCGGAAGGGATGATTTATTAATGTGGGTCGTGACATGATTTCCAATTATGCAGAGATTCTTGACTTATTTGCGAAGCTAATCATCCGTGAAAGTGGAATCTGCAGGTGAATCCGCTAAAAATGAATATCGTAATTCTTTACCAAGTGCCAATATACGTGTCTGCAGAATTCGTACGGAGAGGGATTGCGCCTATTTTCGAGGCCCATCGAGGGGCATGAATCATGGGCAGAAAACAATGAAATGATGTATGCACGTCTTGCAGAGTGTAAAACCCGTAATGCCGTGCGCATATTGTTACAAACGCTCGTATTTCTGCCTCCTGCTCGGCGTAGATGTACATACATGTCACGCGTTTAACGCATTAGGGTCGATGCGATTTTTGCCAGACACATACATATAGTATACAATATACTTACGAGCTCCATGGATTTTTTGTATACATTGAATCTATTATTATTTTATATATTTTTATTAAATCAAGTATTTTTCGGTCTTATAACTTATATATTATTATAATGGTAAATCCCTGACGATGGGATCATAGAACACAATAGTTGGACTATAATAGACGTTTCCTGGACAATAGTATGTAACTATAACGTGGAAAAAGATTGTAAGCTTCGAGCGTTGAATGGCATAAGCAAGACGTATAAGTTAGATTAGTGTTCGACGAGCAACATATTTTCGTTAGAGCCCTCGGAGATCGAACAACCTACTTCTGTAGAACTATACTACGTCTATCTAAGGGAGTATAAACAAGTTGATCTAAACAACTGCGTCGCTTCTTTTAGAACATTAATAAATACCGTGTTAAATATTGTGAAGTAAAGAATTGCCTTTTTCCCGATCTTACGAGAAATAAGTATAAGACGTAAACCATCTGACCTTATAAAACTTTACGTGTTTTACGAGCGGAGCGATTTCGACAACGTATAAAATTAGAAAATATAGTCATCTCTGTTTCTTGGAAATAGATCTATAAAGAAAATTGATGCCTGGGATAGGTATAAAACGAGAGCAGGATCGGCTGCGAGAATGAATAATTACGCGGGGGAGTATCAAAATGGTGATATCGGCGATTTAACTGGATCAAGCGAGGATCGACGAGACGAGTCTTTTACTTAACGGATATCCTTCGGGACACGAGAGTCGCGGGGCGCCATTGTGTTGGAATACTAATAGTCTTCTGTTGGCTATAATACGTAAAATAACCGACCGCGATGATAAATGCCCGGAGGTTGAAGTGTCGTTTTCGTCTGCTGCTGGAGAGATCACTTGACCAGAATATTTCAACCCCCGATCGTTTACTCCCCGGAGAGATCGAGTTAAATTCAAGAACGTTTTCAACCTTGCATTATACGAGTATAATAAATAGACTACCGCGTATTTTTATACAAAATAAAATGCTCGTATTATCAGCTTCTCAGATAGATATCTCTTATCACTTAAAATATGCGCTCGTCTTATAATACGTTTATACGACATTCTTTATCTTCTGCATGTACAATTTTTCTATAAACGCAAATTGACGGTTTATTCATAAATTTTTTGCACCTTCCGAAAACGAAAACCGTGAGTACATGGTGAAAAGTCGAGCATAATGAAAACGTTAAGAAGTATGGTTGTAAGAAATTTATATGGCCGGAGGGATTTGGAAACGTGGATCAAGTTTTCTGGGTAGGCGGCTTGTCGGCCGGGCGAGTGTTTGCCGAAAGAATGTTCGTAACTGAGGGTTGGTTGTAAAATAAATGTTTGCGAACGCTACCGCCTACGGTGAAACGCGAGATGAAACCGTATTAGAAACGTGAAACAAAATTGGGATTGCGGTCGATTAGGGAAAAAGGGTCGCAAACAGGTAAACGATGATCGTATGCAAGTATGTCAGGGAAGAAAACAAGGGTAGGCCAGGTGTTTCCAGTTACCCGCGGCGATACCAAGCGCGTATATCGCCTTGAACCGCAAAACTTGTGATGAAGTCGAATTAGAAATTAGAAACAAATCGTGGCCGTCGGTAGCAAACAAGTAAACGATTCTGTCCAAGTATGTCAGGGAAGAAACGAGAGTGCACCACGTGTTACCATTTACTTGCGACGATACCATGTATCGCCTTGAACTGCAAAACTTGCTAATCGATTAGGACTCTCATTCGTCTAATGCTCGCAGCAACCGGTCTGATGAATGTGCGCGATGTGTGAGTAGACACTTGACGAAAGTGTCGGGAGTCGTGTACCTAAATACACATACATATTCATCGAGAGGAGACACTTCGTGACTGACGTATCGCAGACGGCGACGACGTACGATAGGTCTTATAAAAGGTGTCTCATAAATCAATCGAAAAAAATGTGTGCTGCGTAAAACAAGTTCCGTAACTTATCCCAGAAGCTATCGGGGAGGAAATTGTTAAGGTCGTAAGAATTACGAGTTGTTCTCGTGCAGACGATTCGAAAATAAACGTTTTTCTACGCCGAAGCGATCGTTTAAGCGAACGAAGCTACGCCGAGATGATTGCACCGCCGGCTTGAAAGCAATTCGGCAAAAGGATTTTAAAATTCATAGCTCTCAAGGCTTTGAAAAATTCACGTGCGTTTGAAACGGTTGCACAATGTGGAATATGCGCGCGGCGGACGTTCGGGAAGTCCTAAAGTTGGATCTAGAATGGATGAAAGTTTGATCGGGAAATATTGCGATTTCACGTCGACAGACGAAACGATAAATAATTGCGATGCAACGAGGTTTTGTTTCGTTACGTGGCAAAATAGTCGCGTCAAGAGAGGACGAGGCTGATCGTATAGACGGCTGGTTGAAATATCGACTGGTGCTGGTTATACTGCGGCGTTCTCCAACGCAAGAAAATCAGCCGGCTGAGTTCGTAACACGAACAGCGGCTAAAATTACTTGACGGCAATTACTATACGTTGCCGATGTCGAGCAAACCGTGGTTTCTCGCGTGTAATATTAAATAACCGCGGCCGATTAAGCTGGCGAAGAAATTCGCGCCCCGCGTGGGAATTGAGTTCTCCAGAGAAACGAAGTTATCGCTTACTTCCTGTCCTTTAACGAAAATTTCGCCATTAATAAGTTTATTTCATTTTGCATGATTCTTATGTTTTTGCAAACCGGTGATAAGACAGGAAACGTTCTTATAACATTAGAACGTAAGTAGAGAGTTTTTATAATATCAGAATGCACGTAGAATTCGGTCTAATGACAAACATAGACTTGAATTGTATGATGAAAATGCGTTTCGACTGAATCGCTTGTTTCACGCTCGGCCAATCAGAATCGATTCGATAGTTATCTCATATCACTAATATTGACTTAGATTATCCGTAATGACACGGTGTTCAAGAACAAAATGATAATACGTCGTTGAATCAAGTTTTAAACGGTTAAATTCGATCCAGCGAATTATTCTGCAATTTGTTCAACGATCGATACGAAATTGGTTTCCCATTCTCGTTTCCCAATGCACGCCAGCGTTTGTAGTGCATGTATTTGTAAAAACTGTTCCACCGTTTGGTTCGCTCGAACATGCTCGGTCGCCTTTTAGACACGTACAATGGGTTGACCACGATTTCATTTTTGTCCATCATTGTCGATTCTGACTCGTCGAAAGAAAGAAAGAAATACCCTTGAAAACGTTTCACATATTGCTGTTTTTTCCGACCGTTTTTTTTCCAAGTTTGTTTTCTGCAGGGAGAGTATCGTTTGCGTTAAAATCGTATGAAGATTCCGTCGGATTAACCTGGATCACGCAACGCTTTTCCGGGAATAATTTAATTAACGGTAATTCTATTTGTTATGCGTACGATTATTATTCTCGTTTCTATCTATCTATCTTTCGCATTCAGTTTCGAACTCGAGGAGCATTTATTTTATGAGACATAATTCAACACGACGTGACGATGATACTCCATTGCGGGATGCATCTTATGATTAATTTGCGAGGGGAGTTCACATCTTCGCATCCGATATTCCCAAGAGCATTTGAAATTCGGAAGTTTATTCACCGCGTCACGTTCCCTCTGCGAACGAAACTTTCATTTTTCTCCGTACTTATCGTTACCGGCAGAAGTCGATCCTCATCGTTGATAACGTTCCGGCTCGTGACTCGCGTCAATAAACATTGAACAGCAGTCGCCGTGAAAGTACTGGTCGCCGGTGCAAAAAGGGGGATATGTACGAAAAAAGCTTATTTACAAAATCCGCCGAGATGTTATCTGCACGGGCGTCTGCTTCAACTATTTTTCGCTACTACCACTTTCTCACATCGGACGGGTAAATTTAAATTCGCTGCTCCAACGAGCAAACGAAAATAATTTCACGTTAAACTTCGCCCCGTCCAATTAACGTTACCGCTAAATTATTTCTCATGTTAAAATTTTAACACACTCCTTCTTTTGTCATCGAATTTTTCGTCCAGCAAATTTTCTACTCATAACCGTACGAACCAATTTATATTGTATATAATTATAAGTTTATTAACATTCGATAATTAGCACATACTATAAATAATAATGAAGCGCTAATGAAAATTATTTATTCGTTCAAAAATCGCGTTACAAATTTCGCCGCTAATAACTGATAATGTTGATCAAGCAACAATTGTTTCCTTACGCAAATACGAAAGAGAAGCATGACGCGGTTCGTTCCGGAACGAGAGCCAGTAGTAATAACCGCGATAAGTCAGACGGCCGCAGAGCCTGCCCGAGATCAGACGAAACTACTTCCAACTTCGAACTCTTGACTAACTTCGAACTTCGCTCAGACCGAAGGGAACGCAATTAAGTATTCGCGGGACGATCTTTCGGCACCGGGACACCGTTTCGAACAATGAGCGACGTATCGCGTAAATACAAGGTGGCTGGATGAGAAAAATATACCTGCGGAACGGTGTAAAGACACACCGGCTCGCTGGCGGCGAGCGGCGTCGCATAACGGGTGAGAAACCGGGTCACGGAATAAAAAATACTCCACTTTTAAAAGTATTATAGACTCGTGGAACTGGAACAACAGCATAATTTCGCGTGGCCCATGACATCGGCTAATTGATGTAAAAAGATGGAAGAATGCAGAGTCAGAGCGGGAGAAAACGAATGGGACGTGTTTGAATTTCGTTAATCCTCCGCATCCCGTTCGAGCACTATAGATCTCGGTTCTGCGGGTTGGAAACAAGGAAGCCTGGAGGCACGGAGGCCAGCAAAATTCTCGACCCGGGAAATGTTACGTCCAAGAGCTCGCGCCTCTATTTATCGTGACACGAGTCAGCGACTTTCTCGTCTTTATTAGAAAAGCCCCGACCGCGCGCTCAATAAATCCATTAGTCTCTTTGAGACTTTTCCCCCTTCGAAACTCGATCCCCTGTCTCTCTCTTCTATTTACATCGAAAGCGAGTGTCTTATGAGTCTGATTTTGCCCGCCTGTTTCGATGTTAACCGAGTATTCCTGTCGTGCGGGAAGAAAAAATAGTAAAGAAAGAAGAAAAGAAAGGAAATGGACTGAAAGTACGAGATTGTGAATGGCTTTTTGTTCGGCGGACAGCTTGCTATTCAAAGGAAAGCTTCCGTTCTAGACCTTCGCCGTTTTCTATCTTACTATTCTTCTCTATTACTCGCGCAGCTAAATTCGCTAATTGGAACCCTCCTCCGTCGGAAATTCCTACTATTTCTTCGGTTTCAGCGGAGTTCAAGCATATTATTTGGTAAACGGGAATCTTATACGGGTAAATAAACTTGTAAAGAAATTGTACAGAACGAAATGAGACAATTTCGCTGCGATACGAATAAACGGGAATAAGTCTTTAATTATAAACACTTGTTGAGGAGACGAAGAAGTTCACTGGAAAATTGTCTAGTTCTAAAAACGATGCGAGAGAACGTCGGTTGGATGGTGTCGAGGGAGACGTTGCGAGCCTGAGCAACTTATTGGCCTACTTTTGTGCAACGGCCTCTGAATAATATAAATTGGGAAAATTGCGAAACAGAGCATCAATAAAAAAGTTAATTACACTTCGAGCAAATCGCGATGCGAATAAGTTGTAATTGGTTCGAGCATAAGTAATAAGTGTGGCGACGTTCGCGAATGGAACGTGAACGGTTGTCATAGACCGGTCTGAATCGTTGGCAAGCAAATTGCGTCGGGTAATAGCTCCCCAACGATTTGGGTCGCAAAGCGAACAATAACTGGAAACAATTCGTCGAATTAATTAAAGTTTCACCCCCGGGGACGTCTGTGGAATGTCCGAAACGTAGTTCGAGGGACACTTCGCATTGCAAACAAGACGTTCTCACGGAAGAGAAAATAATACGGTTTCTCGAAGATTGCCCGCGATCCATCAAAGTCACCGTCCCGGTTCCGGTAGGTATATATCTTTTAAAAAAATAGTGCGCGAACCTCGTCGTCCGACGTCGTACGTGGGAGAATGGAAAGCTAACACGGGGAAGAGTTTCCGCTTTAAATCGAGGGCCGTAAAACTCCGGGCGATATTGCGCGCCGTATATACCATCGCCTTCTAATCTTATCTGTTAGAAAGCGGGAAACAGGATCTTAAAAGTGTTGAACGATCGGTTCGCGGATCGAAGAAAATTGGTCTGTATCGGAGGGGAATGGAAACCTGCAGCGGGAGACAGTGTAAAGAAAGGAGTGTACGATACTTGTTCGCGAACAAAGGGCCGAGCTCTATGAATAGAAAAACAGAAGAGAGCCATCCTGCCGAGTTTGTCAGAGGAATTATTTTCAATACGACTTCCCTTTTCTTTTTTCACATCGCTTTTTTTCCTCCCCCGTTGAAAAGTCTACTGGAACACAGTGTGACGAACGTGAAAGCAGTCTAATCGTAAGGATGGAACGGAACGGTATCACGGTCATTAAAGCGGAGACCACCGTAGCAGCTGCACTCCGCTTCGATTTCGCCGAGGAAGCTCGCACGCGAATCTGTGAATTAGTTATTATCTGGCTGCCCGAGATCAATCAGACGATTAAATCCTACGATTCCCAAAGGGCAATACAAGATACCGATGTACAAATCATTTTTATTCAACTAGATCTTTTATCTATTGTGCAGTAATTTTTTGCACCTGCGAGTCTGGTATTCAATTTTCTGTTACAAACCGGTGTATCGTACACTCGTTTTTCTGTTACAAGTTTTAAATAGGACAGGGTGTGTTTCAACCTGTTGTTAGTTATCAGGCATACGTATCTCCAGCCTTATCTTTACCTACGTTTCTTTTCCAACTTTCGCCATTAGCTGTAATGGCTCCCTTGTATTTTACAAAGATCCGAGACAAGAACAAGTAGAAAATTTGTGTAACATCATTAACTCTGCAAAGAATGTTCCTATACTTTTATTTGAAAAATCCTTCGACATGTACCGAATAAGAAAATTAAAAGAAATATCGAAATCTGAGATACGTTACGTGTCTTCCATCGACCGACGACGCGTAGTCGCTTCAGATATTATTCGTAACTCGTCATTAGGAAGCTGCATTTACAAAGATCTGAGACAAGAACAAGTAGAATTTGTATAACATCATTAATTTTGCAAAGAATGTTCCTACACTTTTATTTGGAAGATCCTTCGAAATGTACCGAATAAGAAACTAAAAACAAATATCGAAATCTGGGATACGTTACGTGTCTTCGATCGACCGACGACGCGTAGTCGCTTCAGATATTATTCGTAGCTCGTAATCAGGAAGCTGCATTTACAAAGATCTGAGACAAGAACAAGTAGAATTTGTATAACATCATTAATTTTGCAAAGAATGTTCCTACACTTTTATTTGGAAGATCCTTCGAAATGTACCGAATAAGAAACTAAAAACAAATATCGAAATCTGGGATACGTTACATGTCTTCGATCAACCGACGACGCGTGGTCGGTTCAGATATTATTTGTAGCTCGTGATCGGGAAGCTGAATTTCAGCTCGGATTGGTGGTATCAGATCCTCGTATCGGCTATTTCGTTAAAACGAATCCGCGATTGATCGACGCCACGATGGCGTCGACGGCGACGTTTCGAATGCATTTGCCCCAGAAAGCTCGCAGGTATAGTCCGCCTTTTACTTTTACACGCGAACGGGCTTTTACGAGTAGNGAACCGACGACGCGTGGTCGGTTCAGATATTATTCGTAGCTCGTGATCGGGAAGCTGGATTTCAGCTCGGATTGGTGGTATCAGATGCTCGTATCGGGTATTTCGTTAAAACGAATCCGCGATTGATCGACGCCACGATGGCGTCGACGGCGACGTTTCGAATGCATTTGCCCCAGAAAGCTCGGAGGTATAGTCCGCCTTTTACTTTTACACGCGAACGGGCTTTTACGAGTAGCACAGCCGTCGTCGTGCCGCGAATGCGAATCCCGACTTTACGATTTCGTCGCGGGCTTAGGCGGCCGGGGCCCGTTTTAAATGTTTAAACAGCGCGGCTTTGAACCGTTTCGTATTGACTCGAGCAATCTGCCGGCGTTCCCCGCGACGCGAAAAGGCAACGGGAGCTTTATTGGGGCTCGAAACTGTAAACTTTGCCTTGAATATTGCAACGCGCGGGGGTGCGCGATGGAAATACTTTCCGGACACTGGAAGTTAGATTCGCTTTTGAGAGCGCGATTCGCTAGATTGTTTGCTTTGAATTCTTTGCGCCTCGCATTCGGGCTTATGGCGGAATCGCAAAATACACTTTGAACGTTCTTCGATCGAACGAGTTTTAGAAGTTCGGCTTCGACGACGTTTCGAGACGGTAAAATATGATTGCGCCTCTTCAAATTCTCCTCTGTCCCTGTTTGTCATCGTCCCAAAGTTAGCCAATGTCTGCGGTAACGCAGAAGCTCGCATTTTGACGAAATTCCTTCCAGCTAATCAGTGCACGCATTTGCATGATTAATCGTAAGTTTATTTTCTGCATGGCTACNATCTCCGTGTATTTATGACTGTGGTAACGCAGGAGCTCGCATTTTGACGAAATTCCTTCCAGCTAATTAGTGCACGCATTTGCATGATTAATCGTAAGTTTATTTTCTGCATGGCTACGTGTGTCGGGCGTCAACAAGGAAAATCAAGTCGACTTTGCTTTAGCGAATAATTATATATGCTTTTGCGTCACGAGAACTCATTTGAAACACGTGAGTGATGCTCGACATTGATATGCGTAGGGTTCATTGGCATGCATTCGCTTCACTCCTGGGAAACACTAAAAATACTCGACACAACCGTTGAAGTCATGCCAAATCACATCGCATTTATTATGCGCGATGTATTAATATTTATAAACGTTCATCGTGCGCGAATTTATATATTTATAGGAGCGCCGCTGGATTTTCTCGGAACAGCGTAAATTTCACATGCATTTCGCGTAAACGTAAGGAGCGTTAATTCAAACTTTTCAATTGCATGTTAATTTAAAGCATTTCAAGCTGCACTTTATTTAGTAACTATAAAATAAAATTCGCGTGTTATTAAATTTATAGTCAATCGTGACATGAAAAAGTGGATAATTTATAGGAGCGCCGCTGCATTTTCTCGGAACGGCGTAAATTTCACATGCATTTCACGTAAACGTAAGAAGCGTTCAAATCTTTCAATTTCACGATAATTTAAAACATTTCAAGCTGCAATTTATTTGGTAACTATGAAATAAAATTTGCGTATTACTAAATTTATGGTCAATCGTGACATGAAAAAGGGGATACTTTGTATAAAAGCGCGCTGGGGAAATTGTTCATGGGCATTATAAATACATTCGAGTGATTAACAAACTGAGGTTTAAATGGAACGATGTTTGACTGAACGATATCGGAAGCACTCTCTAAATTTACTGCCGTAGAAAAACTGATATCGGAGTCGAATAAATTTTATGAATGTAGGACGCTGAATTCTACATTTTTATTGTTCGCGCGTGGCAATGAAATATATTTCAGAATTGGTATATTAAAATGCAAACGCAACGATCTCTGAGATATACATGTTTCGCACAATAACCGAGTCGAAGTTCAATAGTACTGAACATCCGAAAAAGAATTTGAATATGATATCGCGCGATGCTTTGATTTTAATTAACTACCTGCTTGTTCACACGCGTACAAACTCGTACAACCCGTGAAAATTAGTTTGATATAATTAGCGCGCACGCGTACCGCACAATAGCGGGTCGTTACGAGTGATAAAAAGCGAGATAAAGATGAAATTCGGCAATTTGCGACACGGGGTGTACCGCGACTATTTTGTAAACGGCTGCGGTTACGCGATATATGGCAGCCGGTGCACAATGGAGGCCCGGAAACGAGGTTCCGAATTTCTCGAACGCCTGGCCGAACGGAGATGCAAATGAATTTGAAGTACGGTTCTGTAAACGTCGCCCATCGTAGACACGAATCGGTCCTATCGATTTGCGATCAAATCAGGCCTGCTCCGGTGCCTGACTACAATCGAGACTAAAGAGTGCCCGATTCAATTACTCTTTCGATAGACTTTCAAATTTTCCTGTTCGTCACAGGGAATCCCTCCGTGAAATCAAGCTAGTTAGCCTTTCTCCTTGCGCCTCTAATTTCCACAAACACGATTTCAATCTAAAAGGGACGGCGTGGGAGGGCGGAGTCGATCGACGTACTTCTACTTATATCACCGAAGACCAGATTTACATTCTACATGATTGAAATTAATATATCGATTTTCCTATTTTATATTCGAGCTTGCTTCAAAGATACACGATAATTGTATGAAATCTATGGAAATTTGCAGATCCCTCGGTATCGGTTCTCCTTGCGCCTGTAATTTCTACAAACAAGATTTCAATTTAAAAGGGACGAGGGTGAGAGGTAGATTGACGTAGTTCTGCTTACGCTACGGAAGACCAGATTTACGTCCAACCTAATTGATATTGATACATCAATAAATTTCCTATTTTCTATTCGAACTTGTTTGAAAGATGATCACGACAATTGTGTGAACCCGTACTAAATTTGCAGATGCCTCAGCATTGGTGGTAAACAAGTGGAGACGATCGAGCGTGCACGAGACGGGACGGCTTGTGCCTACAGTGCTTATCACAGCACGAAGGGCATACCTGCGAGCGCTCGTGGTCACCGTGAAGAATTGCCCATTGCCATGCGTGTCCTGGGCTCCAGTTATCTCAGCACTTGTTTGCAGATCAAGTACTACCGGCAAGATGATCAGAGCCACTGCGAATGGGGTGCCAGATTACACTGCATCGAGCTAGATTGTTCTAGCGTTGAAGGTAGATTAGTCACTGTAGACCGGGAAACTTACAGAAAACTCGGCATAGAATCCTAGCAGTCTGTAGGCGTTAACGTTATGAAAGCTATCACCTAGCGAGAAATGATATATTCGTATTTTTCCATGATCGTACACGATCGCGGCTTCTTCTTGTTCGTACCGATCGGTTCAGTCCCGGTTGTAATTGAAATCGTTCGACCAACGAGATTTGTATATGGAATTTGAACACGGGAGACGTATGTATGGCGGTAGAATATCGAGTTTCCTCGTACGAGAACGTAATAAAGTAACGTGGAATGGTTCTGACAAGTTCCGTGACATTGAGGAAAGTAAAGGAAGGCGNGCGTGGGAGGGCGGAGTCGATCGACGTACTTCTACTTATATCACCGAAGACCAGATTTACATTCTACATGATTGAAATTAATATATCGATTTTCCTATTTTATATTCGAGCTTGCTTCAAAGATACACGATAATTGTATGAAATCTATGGAAATTTGCAGATCCCTCGGTATCGGTTCTCCTTGCGCCTGTAATTTCTACAAACAAGATTTCAATTTAAAAGGGACGAGGGTGAGAGGTAGATTGACGTAGTTCTGCTTACACTACGGAAGACCAGATTTACATCGAACCTAATTGATATTGATACACCAATAAATTTCCTATTTTCTATTCGAACTTGTTTGAAAGATGATCATGACAATTGTGTGAACCCGTACTAAATTTGCAGATGCCTCAGCATTGGTGGTAAACAAGTGGAGACGATCGAGCGTGCACGAGACGGGACGGCTTGTGCCTACAGTGCTTATCACAGCACGAAGGGCATACCTGCGAGCGCTCGTGGTCACCGTGAAGAATTGCCCATTGCCATGCGTGTCCTGGGCTCCAGTTATCTCAGCACTTGTTTGCAGATCAAGTACTACCGGCAAGATGATCAGAGCCACTGCGAATGGGGTGCCAGATTACACTGCATCGAGCTAGATTGTTCTAGCGTTGAAGGTAGATTAGTCACTGTAGACCGGGAAACTTACAGAAAACTCGGCATAGAATCCTAGCAGTCTGTAGGCGTTAACGTTATGAAAGCTATCACCTAGCGAGAAATGATATATTCGTATTTTTCCATGATCGTACACGATCGCGGCTTCTTCTTGTTCGTACCGATCGGTTCAGTCCCGGTTGTAATTGAAATCGTTCGACCAACGAGATTTGTATATGGAATTTGAACACGGGAGACGTATGTATGGCGGTAGAATATCGAGTTTCCTCGTACGAGAACGTAATAAAGTAACGTGGAATGGTTCTGACAAGTTCCGTGACATTGAGGAAAGTAAAGGAAGGCGTTCTGTGGCATATCGATCGCTTTTTACGACAAGAAAATCGGAATAACCCAATGTTATAACTCCTTTTGATCCCTTAACGATTAAACGAATAATTATATTATTAAACGCTCGTCCGAAACATATTTTTTTATATTAACCGATGCAAGATTTTTACATATATATGTATGTATATATCAGAAGTATACATGTATATATGTACAATGTACATTGATATAGAAGACAGAGTCAAATAAAAAGACAATTGTATTCTGTTTCTAGAATTGCGTTTGCGAGGATTTTTAATAGATGATACTCGTTAAGGTATCGAGTAAGAAAATACATTATGTAAGGATTTATCAATGTATTATAGACGCTAAACGAATAACAATGAAACTGCGTTCAGACATGTTCATAAATAAATTATAATTCGTAAATATTCGGATGTAAATTTCTCGTGCAAAAAAAAGATTTAAGAACTTCATTGATGAAAAACAATTATAAAAATGCGTTATAACGAAATGAAAGTCTAACGTAACTTTAGTGCGAGGTCGCCGATCGATTAGAATATTGTTTTAAAGGTATTGCGATTTGATCTCGGAATTTCCAAGTCCTTTTCGTCGGCCACGTTTCATCGGAAAAGAAATTTATACGATCTAATGTATTTAAACACGAAACTTACTGCACATAACGGTAATTCGTATGACGTGTTGTTCGAAACGAGGTGGACTATTAATGCCACCGCATAATTGCCGCTACTTATTCGCATTACCTGTTGTGTTCCGACCAAGTACGTATTTAATTTCTCGTTTAGTCGAACAAGTTCTATACTTTTTTTTTTTTAAAAAACGTCAAAATTATATACATAGTTTTCGTATCGTTATGAAATTATTGTAATAGATAACGACACAGCTGGATTTCTTTTTGATATGTATTAAATATGCGTCGTTATGCGGCTATTGTATGTACATTATTTATTCAAATATTTGTAATAAAAAAGCTTATGTATATTCAGAAATTATACATTAAAAATTGTATGCACTTACTTAAAATCAATGCACAAAGCAAGTACAATTATCGAGTAACAATCGAGCCGTCGCACACAACTATTATACACGAGCGCACGAGCGGGCGGCCACACACAAGACTATTATATATAGATTTTTAATAAATTCCATCAAATTTTCATTATGATATTTTCCTAATCACCAATTATGCTGCACGAAGTTCATTAAAATTTTCCGCGACCAGCGGGAACGACCAACCAGTGCCTCTATGCTTTGCGTAAAACATAAATTGTTCCTATTCTTTACTCACGTAATTAGTTGTTTAACTAACGAACTGTATATTTTACAACCGATTGAAATAAATTCCTTAATCCTTCGACAAATCGTTACATATTCCTGTTTCACGAAATACACACGACAACACAGCGAAAACTCAAGAAATATACGTTGCTTCTAGATTGATGATAGCAACATATTGCTCACAAATTTATGTGTCAGGTGGATCATAGTTTAACAAGAGGTCGACTAGTTCTTTGTTGGGCATTTTTGTTAATTTGTTTCTCATTCGTAGTGCCAATTTGCTCGACTGTTTCAAATACATAGCAGAATGATGTAACGCGATCGAGTGGGGAATCGGACACCAACTCTGCTTCACGATCCCCCTGACAAGTGCTGTTATGTAACTCTCAATTAAGGATGTATCTCGTTCTAGTGGATAGAAATATTCGTTTAACGGGACGACCAATTGTTCCAGAGGTAATCGGATGTATCGAAGTAAGCCCGCGTGTTCCGACCACAACAGTTTTCTATAATGAACATCGTGCCTTTGCGCGATGGGTACTAATAATGTCATCGAGAACCCGTAATCACCATACGATGTTGAACAGAAGTGTTCGCACATCGCGGTAAATAAATCGGTAAACGAATTAAGACCCGGCAAGTCTACACTGAAATCGAGCTTCTTATAATTATCTTTTAATAAAGTAGAAACAGCTCTGGCGAGCAACGCAGAGATATCTTTACTCAAGTATAAAGTGTCGCATAGGTACACGAGTACCAGTCTACTGAATCTCAAGCTTTGAGACAATTTCTCGACCAAATCCGGTAATATTAGCTCCAGACTCAATACAGCTAGTACAACAGACTTGTCGTCGTCGTTACATGCGTCGCTGTTCCTACATTTCGTGTAAATATGAACGATAGGTAAATAAAGCCAATCTTTGGGCATTGCCGCTTGACTCCATTCACCGTTCAACGGTACGTATCGTTCGTACAAGTCAGCTACGTCTCGATTCAGATTCAACTTAATATCCTCAATGCCCGAATCCAAATTCAAGTTCTCTAATTCGTTTGTCACTATTTCCATACTCAACCTTCTGTTCTCCAATGCAGCTCTGAGCATTTTCTTAACATCGGATGGACAGTCAGCGGGTAAAGACGACACGAGTTTCACAGCGATTTTCCATATAATATGAACCGTTCTATTGTCTATATCGTCCTTAACAATCGAAGCCGCGTTTACTAGAGCGACCAAAAAACTCAACTCGGACCTGGTGTACCACGATCTTTCTAAACTCCATTCTGTCGATTCTAATTTACTTACGTACTTATTAAGTTGTGGCAGATTCAGCACTGCCCGTATCTCTTCGACGAAACCATGGTTGATAAATACATTTAAAACCATTGAAAGAAAGGGCATGCAGGACTCCTGAGACACTACGGGCTGCAACTGACCTTCTTGCATCAATACACCCAGGTGAGGCAACGAAGAAGGTTCGCGTTCAGCAGCTAAACCGCAATCGGCTAGCAAATTCGAAGTAGAACTGTAAAAATTAAAACGTTTAAAATTATATCGACAAAGGATTGAGTGACGTAAAAATCGTA
This sequence comes from Ceratina japonica, assembly GCA_019453355.1. Taxonomy (NCBI): domain Eukaryota; kingdom Metazoa; phylum Arthropoda; class Insecta; order Hymenoptera; family Apidae; genus Ceratina; species Ceratina japonica. The sequence goes on along the minus strand of SMSR01015693.1, from coordinate 69,900 downwards.
TGACTCTTACCGAAGCTTGGAAAACACCGTTGTTCGAGATATATTCAACGTTTTAATTGTACTGCTATTACTGACCGCTAGTAATGTTTCTGCGACAAGTTTCGCCTTGCCCCACTGTAAAACATCAAAATAGTTTATTCGTTAAAAGTCTACCGATATATTTATAAATTTAACGTACCGTAACGTTATTTAAGGACATCAGTTGCGTACTCCACTTGGACAATAAGACTGATATATTTTCTCTCAAAGGTGCTAAGCAACTTGCGACAGCAATTAAAGCTGCTGCGTATTCGCAAGCAAGTTCAGACGCACTCTGAATATCGTGATTACTCAAAAGAAGTTGTAATTGCGATACGAAGACTAACTGTGCTCCGGTTAAACTGTCTGTTGCCTCGTCGTACAGTAATAATGCTCTCCACAGGCGTAAGCTTTCGATGCTGAGATTGAAACTTGCTTTCCTAAAGTAATAAAATTTACACGTCGTACACGTAGAAGAAAATATTTCTTTTCAAATTAAATGAAAACACAAAATTACCCTGCATCGCAACTGACATATGACATAATGCGTTGCACAATGTGAAAAGTGTTTAATTTTTTGGCAACAGACTTTTCTCCGTACGAAATCAAAATACGGCAAAGCCTGACTGCAGCTAGTACTGGAACTCCGTAAACGTTATTTATTAAGTCGGCCATTGCTACAAATAAGAAACAATTTTCTATTAAGAATCTATCATTAGTATGATCATGTTTAAATGCAAAATAAAGTGTGAACGAACCTAGTGGATCTGCCGACAATGGCATGAAATGTTCGATTATTGTCCCCAACAAATTTGGAGTATTTACAATTTTCAAGACAGTAATAGGTGAATGTCTTGCAATTCTAATTAATATTTCTAAGGCACAAGTTACACCGACAGGTGGTGGTCGCATTTCACTTAAAATATACCTACAAATATACATGTAGCTTCGATTAGTTACTAAATTAAGTTTTAGTCATTTTACTTACTGCAAAATAAAATCTATAAACAAAAGTACCTCATTCTCAAAAGTATATCAGTTCTTAGTAAAGCAGCAATGGCATCTAACTGCGCCAGTTGATGGTCCTCTAAACTGCTCGTATCCTCGACATCGGTTTTTGGTGTTGCTAAAACGGGTTCTTTGTAATTATGAAACCCGTAAAGTCTGTCCAAACAAATTTCGTCCGCCTCGCTGTACAAGAAGGCTCTTAAAGCTTGCAGGGTTGCAGTAACTACAGCGATCGACGTATCGTCCAAGGAAATTCGCAGCAGTAACAAAAGGTTTCTTTGACTTAACGCGGTCAAGGGCGCAGGTTGTAGCACTTTATCGTACCAGCCTTGACGGCTTTTTTCTATTATATTTGCCAATGTTGTAAGAGCTGTGCAACGCTGTTGTTGCGTCGACGAGCGACTGAGTTGTAACAATTCTTGCAACGAATAACCAGGACGTTCGGGTTCTTCTCCGTGATGATGAAGGCCTTTCTCTATCGGCACGCTCTCATCCTTGTACGCTAATAATATACCTATTGCAAAGAATATTAAATACTTTGCCTGTATGTTATTTGCGTAATCTANCCGGCACGCTCTCATCCTTGTACGCTAATAATATACCTATATTGCAAAGAATATTAAATACTTTGCCTGTATGTTATTTGCGTAATCTATGTATGTCAAATGGTTAGATATTTACCATCAAAGTTAAAACGAGCATTGTAAGGCTCATCTGGAGCAGGTTCATCTTTCTTTCCTGTGGGCACGTCCTCCATCCATCTTAATTTTTCTGGTTCAAGTGAATCCATATGGACCCAACCCTTCTCCTTAGCTTGCTCCATTAATTCAATAGAAGGTTTTGGTACATCTTGTTCTAGTTTATCTACTTCCATTCGTGAAATGTCATCATCTTTCACTGAGTCTGCGTCGTGCTTATTAGGAATCTCTTCTATCAATAATTTTTGCTTGTTTATAGATTTTACGTTTTCATCCTGAGATTCAGCATCCATTGCCTCGAGTTTCTTTTGATTTTTCTTTGCTGTATCTTTTTTACTTCTTCTATTCTTTAAAAATTGTATTAATTCTGGCTTCAGCATCATCTCAAGTTTACTCTTCTCTTTCAATATATCTTCTTGACTCATTTGATTTAATCGTTCTAAATTCTCCTTATGTATTTCATTTGCCCATGAACCTTCTATGAGGAGACTGCTATCACTTGCATGTCCAACACCAGAAGTTTGAGGTGACTCTTGGTTTGGTCCTTTACTTGTACTACAGTTCTCAGATAAAATTTGTTGTGAAAATAAACTTTGTTTACTGTCATTTTTCTGAAATGGCGATAAACCATTTAAAGTATCTCTTATATTTTATACTCTCATAAACAATACTACTTACCAAGTTTGCAGGAACAAAAACTTCAGGAAAACCTGTATCAGAATGAAACGGCAATTCCTTATTAAATTCATAGTTGTTAGTATCATATTTCTTTTCTATAATATTCCCGAATATTATTCTTGAAGGTGCTGTTGGTACATTTTGCACCGAATCCTGCAGTTTCTTCTCAACTTCATCTTTAATCGCCGGATTAACAACATCTCCACTGCTTTGGGCAGGACAAACTTTGCCCTGTGCTTTCGATCTTCTCTCAGCAAATTTTGATCTGATCTTTCCGGAATTCGACTGACCATAAGTAGAAGCAGTATACGAGGAATTTGTAGACCCTCGTAAATTTATTACTTTTGCAGAAGGTTGCTGCTTGTTCTGTAAAAAGTCTTCTTGCATACGAAACAGTTCTTCTTCGTTGTCAGTTGACTTGGGTCGTTTTAAAGAAGGTGGCCCTTCCATTGCATGAAAAATTTAGTTACAACTCCGAAAACGTGTTTTTCATGTGAAAAATAATAATTTCAAGCTCATGGTACACTGCAATACACTNATCAATAATTTTTGCTTGTTTATAGATTTTACGTTTTCATCCTGAGATTCAGCATCCATTGCCTCGAGTTTCTTTTGATTTTTCTTTGCTGTATCTTTTTTACTTCTTCTATTCTTTAAAAATTGTATTAATTCTGGCTTCAGCATCATCTCAAGTTTACTCTTCTCTTTCAATATATCTTCTTGACTCATTTGATTTAATCGTTCTAAATTCTCCTTATGTATTTCATTTGCCCATGAACCTTCTATGAGGAGACTGCTATCACTTGCATGTCCAACACCAGAAGTTTGAGGTGACTCTTGGTTTGGTCCTTTACTTGTACTACAGTTCTCAGATAAAATTTGTTGTGAAAATAAACTTTGTTTACTGTCATTTTTCTGAAATGGCGATAAACCATTTAAAGTATCTCTTATATTTTATACTCTCATAAACAATACTACTTACCAAGTTTGCAGGAACAAAAACTTCAGGAAAACCTGTATCAGAATGAAACGGCAATTCCTTATTAAATTCATAGTTGTTAGTATCATATTTCTTTTCTATAATATTCCCGAATATTATTCTTGAAGGTGCTGTTGGTACATTTTGCACCGAATCCTGCAGTTTCTTCTCAACTTCATCTTTAATCGCCGGATTAACAACATCTCCACTGCTTTGGGCAGGACAAACTTTGCCCTGTGCTTTCGATCTTCTCTCAGCAAATTTTGATCTGATCTTTCCGGAATTCGACTGACCATAAGTAGAAGCAGTATACGAGGAATTTGTAGACCCTCGTAAATTTATTACTTTTGCAGAAGGTTGCTGCTTGTTCTGTAAAAAGTCTTCTTGCATACGAAACAGTTCTTCTTCGTTGTCAGTTGACTTGGGTCGTTTTAAAGAAGGTGGCCCTTCCATTGCATGAAAAATTTAGTTACAACTCCGAAAACGTGTTTTTCATGTGAAAAATAATAATTTCAAGCTCATGGTACACTGCAATACACTTGAATACACTGCGTGCACCCAACTTGTAATTGACGCCACATTAGACACGCACTTCACTGTTGATGCGGTGAAAATGACTGGAGAAGGGGAATGCGGGGAACGTATCGTACGTGTTTGCAACGAACGTCAAGTCACATCGCGCAAGTGGCTCTCAGATTCAAAGAGGTTATAAGAGAGCTGCTCGATAGAAATGGCAGCGATAAAGGGCCTTGGTAGAAATATCCCCTATCTGAGGCAACAATTTGCTGCCCTCTTAGGAAACACAAGCACGAGTGTAAAATTCATGTGCATAGTAGTCCTGATCTCGTATTGTCTTTCATTTATCGCCGAGGCGATACGTGTTTTGAGCGTGACACCAGGTTACCTGCTACCTCCTGCCTTCTGGATCTGGACGGCGTTCACTTTCTGCTTCCTCGAAATACATTTTTGGGAAGTATGCGTAGACATCGTCACGGTCGGGCTCTGTGGCAAATTGATCGAGCCCCTGTGGGGCGCGATCGAAATGATGACTTTCTTTGCAATCGTTAATTTCGGTGTCGCTGTGCTGTCAGCTTTATTTTATTTATTTCTCTATATGTGCACTAACGATACCGACCTGTTGTTCGACATACACATTCACGGATTAACGGGATACATCGCGGGTAAGCTGCCTACGGAATATAAATTTCATTGTTAATTGTCTGTTGTCATACTGAAGTCTTATGTTACATTAAATTACTTGTTTGTAGGTGTTGCGGTGGCCGTAAAACAGATTATGCCAGATCATATTTTAGTTAAAACACCGATTGGAAAAATTACGAATAGAAATATACCGTTAATGGTATGGATAATGGGAGTGATACTATGGCTTTGTGGACTGTTGGAAGGCACTCATCCAACAATGTTCCTCAGTGGGCTATTAGTATCGTGGATATACCTTAGATTTTATCAGAAACATAATAATGGAACCCGTGGTGACATGGCTGATAATTTCACGTTCGCAAGGTAAATTATATACTTCAGTGGTAACTAAGATAAGGAGATATCCTGTCGTACATACAACATGAATAAATTTTATTACAGTTTCTTTCCAAATGTTTTACAACCACCGATAGCAGTTGTGAGTAATACGGTACATGGTTTCTTTGTACGTGTGGGAATTTGTAAGAAAGTAGTAAGGAGATTTGACATGTCTAACGCTCCTCCTGGTCTCGTCATAAATCTTCCTGGCATCGATCCACATGACAGTGAAAGAAGAAGGTTCGTTGTTCTTGGTAAATCTTATAAATGTGTCTATGTATTAATTCTTTATAACTAATGGTGATTTACAGGCAAATAGCGTTGAAAGCTTTAAGTGAAAGGCTGAGTAAGGATCATGCGAAACCATGGCAACAGGAAAGAGCGAAAAAACATTCTCCAGTACCTCCTGCAGTTTCAATTCCAATTCCTGATAGTACTACACCCAAGCCCCTTGCATCTCCACTCATTCCACAAGTTAGTGTCAACATACATAATCACACGTCTACTACCAATACGTGATCAAATCAGACAGACTGATGATTGCATGTACATGTATAAATATGTTAAGGATCCTCTAAAGTAAATCTTCAAGTTTGAAAAAAATCTGAACATTTCCTGCGATCTTTGATTATTCTTCTGAAAACGTTGCAGAAGCTTTTATTATTTATTAATGTCGCTTGATAAGTCCAAAGAACAAAATATAATACTCAAGCTGTGCCTTGACGTTCATAGCTTCTAAGTTCAGTTCGTGCATCCATCCTCGAGTCAGTTTTTAAACACATAAATATAGAGTTAATTTGTTCTTTGGTATTATCAAAATATTTTAATTTAATTTATTCGCGTCAATTCTAATGCCACATTATTGACGATGCGGTGTATTTATAATCTTTAGGAGGTCCTTAAACAGAACGAGAAATATAGAGAATCCAATCTTTCTAGTTTCTGATGCTATTTTCCAAGAAAAATCGTGTTCTCTGTCACGAACGATTGAACTCTATTTATGTAATTACGTATTGTCGGTGGATGATGAAAAATTAACATTTTTTTAATAAAACTCGTTGGAAACACTGAAATATTACGTAAATGCAGCGTTGTTCCGTCTTTAATACTGTTCAGTGACAACTGGAAGATGAGAATGTGTTATTAATAACGATGAATGGAAATAGACTGGCTTCCAGTGCAATACTGTAAAATAATTTTACTAGGGACAGATTTAAATTTGGGAAAGTGTTGTTACTTCGCTAACACGTATTAGGAAATATTTTATACCGTCAAGATTGCAATCAAACGTCTTGTATAGTGTAAAATGCTAGTGCATAACACACATGTATATGCTAAATTCAGATGTCAACTGAAATACAAGTACTTTTAGTTGATTACGAGTAATCTACTACTGGAAAGTGTATTTTACTTCTTATGTTATAAAAGTTTTTATCTAAAGACCCAACATTATTTATAACTTTTTTTTAATTTTTACAATAATTTACGCAAAAAATAAACTTCCAAAAGTTATTCCCGCGTTATTTCGAACAATTAGTCTATATATATGTATCTAACAATAAATACATAACAGGATACATTTTATCTGACTTCTGAAGGAAGAACGAGTATTTCAGTTTATACACTTTGCTTGTATATATAAATAAGCTACTTGTTATATTCATCGCGGATAGCGCAAAAATAGTTGACATATTTCTAAGTATATTTTACCTACAGATATCCGAGGCATACGTTTAATTATATCATATTCATTGTACGTTTAACTTATATTTTTCTAACGAATAACATTCTTTCCTTTGTTTTAAAATAATATTACAATCAGCTGTTGTGCCACAAACACATTCTATAATTTGTTTGCCATTCTTGAAAATTGTGTTAAATATTAATAATTATTATAATTTAAACGTAATCGTTTAAGAACTATATTTATATACTATACATTATGAGAAGCTGGATGGAAAGTAGTTCATATATTAATGTATGGTGATGTGGATAACATTTGATATATCAATAGATTGTAAATACGAGGAAGAGTGATGTAAAATGTGAAGGGAACAAGACATTATAATGATGAATTATAGGTAGATACGTATTAATACATGCGGAATGATGGAATAAAACTAGAAACTATTTTCACGTATGATTCGAAATAGTCCTTTGAGAATGCATGCTATTCACGTTTTGGCCTTCCACTTGGAAAAATACTTATGAACAGAATTCTTAAGTACTTTTATTATAAGATTTTTAGTCAATTAATATTTATTATATACATGTATATCTGACTAGAGTTAAAAAGCGAAAGGCCAGAATCGAATGTACGCATGTACGAATGAATGAATGCTTAATTTCATTAAAACACGATATAAAAAAAATCGAATGTAATAATTACGCATTACATATATGTATGTACATGTTATATAGTATAATGAGTTTTGTACATATGTTGAAACCGTTACAATCTGTATAATATTAAATTCTACTAAAAAACCGTACACATATTCTCTATTTTCCTATACCGTATGGGATAAAAATATTCTGAAAATTAACATTAAATATACAAGACGTGGTAGAAATATTCACTTATCATACGTGTAATTAAAATTTTAATATTATTTGATTTATACGATTCTTGAATGTGTTAATTGTACATAAATGCTGAGTATGGACAAATTTCATATTACAAAAATAACAAAAAATATTATTTTATTCTTCATTGCAAATCCTTTCTTTTAAACCAGATGAGTCACAGAATGGGAATTAAATAAATTTTTCCATAAAGTTCAAACAACTTTATTGCTATAATATATNATGTTAATTGTACATAAATGCCGAGTATGAACAAATTTCATATTACAAAAATAACAAAAAATATTATTTTATTCTTCATTGCAAATCCTTTCTTTTAAACCAGATGAGTCACAGAATGGGAGTTAAATAAATTTTTCCATAAAGTTCAAACAACTTTATTGCTATAATATATAATTGTAACGATTGAATGTTACAATTATAGTCTTTGAAAAGTATAAAATCGTTCAGTATCGTCTAACGGTGGCAGCGAATTCTCAATAAATGATAAACTATTACCATTGTCAATTCACGTATCGCTTCTAAATAATCTTTATCACAATTAGTATTGTACAACTTTTCTCAATAAATGTTCGTATTCGATTTACCTATAAAATTGTTGCTGATGCTGCGACCATTGAGTCTGCGGTGGTGGTGGTGGTGGTTGTTGTGGTGGCGGTGGACCGTACGACGGATCTTGTATGTATCCCGTTGGAGATGGCCGTATCGAGGTCGGCGTCGAAGATACATACTGTTGTTGTTGCGGCGGCGGTGGTGGTGGTACGTAAGATACTTGAGCGGGATGCTGGGGTTGCGGATAATATTGTTGCGTTTGAGAAACAGGAGGTGGCACGTTATATCCTCCGTAATTAACTTGCGGAGGCGGAGGAGGATAATAATGATGACTTTGTTGCTGATGTATGTCGTGCGCTGTGATAGACGTATCTTGAATGGGTACAGTGATGAGGTTTGTTCTCAGTGGAGCGTTGTTCGGTGGCGGAGGTGCGGAATTTTGATTATAATTTTGCATTGATATCAATGACTGTGGCCTGTGTTGTTGCCTGTGCTCTACCGACGGTTGATTAACCAAGGAATTCACTCTAGGGTCGTTTCCCATTATAGGTGGGACCATGTGAGACTGCACCGATTTTATACGCGTATTCTGCATAGCGACCGAGGAAACTTTTGACAACTGGGAATCTATCTCTGACTTGGAATGCACGTATTGAGGAGGATCAACTTGCATCCCTTGAACTTGTTGCGGTGGAGCTGATATATGTCGATGATTTATATGAGCCTGTATACAAATCATACGTATGTAAGAATTTAAAGGATAAGAAGAAGTACAGAAAAATTACCTGTAAATCTCTTTGACTAAGATATGTACGCCTACAGCCTGCATTTCCATATCTAGTGCCTCCATGTGTACACATAAATACAGTACCTAAGCCTGTTTGTTCTACTCTAGAAACTTTCTCCATACAACGAGGACAAACCTTATCTTCTCTTTTGGCACAAGATAAGCAAAATACATGTTTGCACGGTATCTACAATTAATGAAACCACTATCAATACATATTAGACTAAGAAACAATTATTATTCTTATTTCTTATTTGTTTCTTTCATATTTCTATTCAGTAGTCCTCACCATGCGTCCATAGATAAGAATTGGTTTCAAACACTTGTCACAGCAATGTATCATTGGATTCAACACTTTTTCTCCAATGAGATTTACTCTATGGTCCCATCTCAAACGAAGCATAGGTTCAGGAGGTCCTCTGTTAATTGTTGTGAATGTCGGAGCTTCCAGTTGCGATATATCAGCTTCCAAATCGAACTGTTGCTCCAAAGGAGCCTGCTGTGTTGGTGGTGCTTCATGTTCTTCTATTTCTGTTCCACCTCCTACTGGTATAGTTTCTTCTGCTTGTTGTGGTGTATCCTCTTCATCACTTTCTNGAACAATTATTATTCTTATTTCTTATTCGTTTCTTTCATATTTCTATTCAGTAGTCCTCACCATGCGTCCATAGATAAGAATTGGTTTCAAACACTTGTCACAGCAATGTATCATTGGATTCAGCACTTTTTCTCCAATGAGATTCACTCTATGGTCCCATCTCAAACGAAGCATAGGTTCAGGAGGTCCTCTGTTAATTGTTGTGAATGTCGGAGCTTCCAGTTGCGATATATCAGCTTCCAAATCGAACTGTTGCTCCAAAGGAGCCTGCTGTGTTGGTGGTGCTTCATGTTCTTCTATTTCTGTTCCACCTCCTACTGGTATAGTTTCTTCTGCTTGTTGTGGTGTATCCTCTTCATCACTTTCTATAATCTATGCATAAATTAAGTTTTCTAATTAATTAACAATTAGAGTTAAGTAACTAAAAATATATAAAATTTACCTTTTTTTTCTTGGATCTAGTCGGAGGCCTTCCTCTTTGTCTGCCACGTCCTCTACCACGATTTCTACCTCTTATCCTTTTAGTACCGTCTTCTTCCATCGTTAAAACTAATATTCATTATCTATAAAATGAAAAATGTATACCCTTATCTAAAATAAACTAAATACATATTAATGGAACATAAAATTGAGAGGAGGAGTCATTGAAGTATGCACATAGTAAACTCAAAAGAAACATATGAATCTAACAAAGTATCAGTAAGACAATTACAATTTAATTCGATTATTTTAATATATTGCGTGTTTTAACATAATTCGTGCTTCAATATTTCGCATCGACAACGGTACTTATTACTTACCCAACAATCTATAGGTTATATTTCTAACTTCGAGTAATAAAAAATTTGTAATTTATGATGAGAAATGCTCAGTGAACATAGTACGAAGAAAGACAATATCCTGACACTTGAAATGTGACACTTGGTTTGAAACAATTTTTGTATTGAATTAATGTTTCACTCTACACTTGGTTCTTTCGTTTTACATGCACCAAGCATCCAAGCATTTACACACATGTATATGAATGCTCTGAATGGAGCCCGAAGCTAAAACACGTCATGTGAAATAAACTGTTGCTATACAATCTTCGTTGTTGTAATCCGTGTGTCGATGTCGTTACCTTGGAAACGAATTTAAGTATACTATGCAAGTTGAAAGTGCCCTGCATTCTTATTCTTTATATTTATTCATTTATTAGCAACACAGAAGGTATTCAAAGGTATTTCGCTACTGATGAACATAATACGGACCATTTATAGTTCTGTCAAACTACTGTAAAGTGAATAAAAATGTATATAAAAAAGTATTTATGCGTATAACAGTTATTACATTTCGTACAGAGATATATACAGATATAGTAATCATATTATCCTTATACTGCAGCGTTTGCAATGTTACGTATGCACGTGGATAAAGAAAACGTAACTGACAGCTGAAACTAAGTATTTCGAGGTGTTAAATTTTGATAGAAACATTCGTTTTTTCATCTGTCCCGGCTGCACGTGCTCGATTCTTTTATCTCGATTTCTTCATCTCGCGAACTCGCGTACATTACGTCATCTGTGATCCAACATCCAACATCCAACGTTCCTGACCAAGTGGTGGATCGTGCGTAGTGGAAGGGATACGAATGTGAACGTGAACTACTGTGACGTTTTTACGGATCAAGTCTTATTACGATACTGTCCGCGGCGTCATACGACGAATGATAGCCGATTCCCCCGTCCATCGTTCAGTTCAGAATCCATTTCGTGCGACGATAACCCTGGTTTCCCAGTTCCCAGAACTCAGGCGATCATCGTCGTCGTCGTCGTCGTCGTTGGCCAGGATCGATCTCACCGAACCTATCGAACATGATACCGAACTGCATCCGAAGCGTAGGCGCCCAAACGTCGAAGCGAAACGTGAGTGTACCCGCAATCCGATGAACGACGACGAATGACCTCTAAAGTAGCTACTTGCCAACACGTTCCGTTATGCCATTAGGGCCTTGTTATAATTTCTAATAGTCGATCCTCGTCGTCGACTTGACTCTCGCAAATTGAACGTTCGCTCTTTTCTTTTTTTATATCTCCTCCTGCTGGTGTCTTACCAGTTCGGCAGCTGGAACGAGGTAATTATTCGAATAGATTTTTTTCACTACTCCTGTGTTCTGGACGCGTATCACCGACGGACACACGATTTGATCGTTTAATTTTTCTTCTGCCTTGTCCCGATTTCTGTCCGCTTTCTTCCTACACGTGCTCGTGCGTGCGCTGTTTCACTTGTGACGACGATAAGTACATTCGATCATTTGTGATCACGTCTCGACTGTTGGATCGAGCAGCTAAAATCTCAGCGACACGCGACTAGCAACTTCTTTCGTGGCCGCCACGTTTTTTTAAGTTCGCAACAGACTAGATCGGATAGACCGATAAACTAACGAACTTAGTGTTTTGTGCATTTCTATTGTTTTTTTGCACAACCTCTCTCTTTCTTTCTCCGTCTACCTCTCTCCCTATTACGGACGGAAAAAAGTACGAGATATTCGATGTATACGTACGTTCGTATTTTTAGGTGGTCTCTTACTTTTTCAACAAGAAAAATAATTATGCCACGGAAGCTTCGTTTGAAACGAAACCGTTCAGGTTGCACAAACTGGACAGCGGGCCCTCCACTCACGTCACCGTCACCAGAGACGAAGCATTGGACCTTTACAAGAAATTGCATACCATACGTCGCATGGAAACAGCTGCGGGAAACCTCTACAAAGAGAAGATCGTCAGAGGTTTCTGTCATCTGTATTCTGGTCAGGTAATGACACACACAATCTTCTTCCCAGAACGTCGTTTGTTCTGATTTATACTATTCTGATTCGTTATTGTTCAAAATTGCAATTTCCTTTTCTAACAGGAAGCGTGTGCAGTTGGCATGAAAGCAGCGCTACGACCACAAGATGCTGTGATCACTGCTTACAGAGCCCATGGGTGGACCCATCTGATGGGAATAGAGCCATTCGGAGTCCTGGCCGAATTGACTGGAAGAAAGGGTGGAAATGCGAAGGGCAAAGGTGGTTCTATGCACATGTACGCCAAAAACTTCTACGGTGGAAATGGTATCGTCGGTGCTCAAGTGTGTATTTATTTCTCTCGCGCAATTGTCGCGTTCGCTCTTGACGATGAACGTTTTTGAAACGAACAAATGAAGACTGCTGCCTGTCTACCACTGCTGCTCATTTCATGAATCGCGTAATGCGATCTTCTTTTTTAGGTACCACTGGGAGTCGGAATAGCGTTTGCTCAAAAGTATATGAATACAGGAGGAGTGTGCCTCGCGCTGTACGGAGACGGTGCAGCTAATCAGGGACAAGTGTTTGAAGTTTATAACATGGCCAAACTGTGGGACGTTCCGTGCATTTTCGTTTGCGAGAACAACGGATATGGTATGGGTACCAGCGTCGATCGTGCTTCCGCGAGTACGGATTATTATACCAGAGGAGATTACGTCCCTGGAATTTGGGTTGGTAAATTTATCACTGCCGCTGCCGCCCCGTCTGATCACCTGACTGACTGACGATCGACGGGGCGCACGCGTCGCGATCGTGATTACTCTCGCTTTTTGGTTGATTACAACACGATTAAGAAACATGTGACTGCACACGCACACAGGTGGATGGTATGGACGTGCTGGCGGTCAGGGAAGCTACCAGATTCGCCGTCGACTATTGCACGTCTGGCAAAGGTCCCCTCGTGATGGAAACTGTCACTTATAGATACAGTGGACACAGTATGTCCGACCCTGGAACGAGTTACCGTACGAGGGAGGAGATTCAGGAAGTGAGGCAAACCAGAGATCCCATCACTGGTTTCAAAGAGCGAATACTGAACTCTAATCTCGTTACGCCAGAAGAAATCAAGGTACCGTACGCGGTTGCTGCCGCTGCCTAGTGAAATTTTTCGTGACATCGTCACGTATTCGTTTTCGTTGTTCGCAGGCGATAGAGAACGAGATAAAGAAAACAGTAGACGAGGGTGTGAAGGCAGCGAAGGCTGACTCCGAAATTCCACTGAGCGAACTCACTGCCGACATTTACGCCACTTGCCTGGAAAAAGAAATACGGAACGTTACTCCGTTCAATCCCTTGCCACACACGAGGCTAGGACCGGCTGTGAACGCCTAAGAACGACAGCTGATGAAGTGAAACTCGAAACTACGTTACGTCATAGCAATATCTGCCATTATAAGGAATTTTTCTTAGTTTGTACAAATTATTCTCGGCTCTCCTAGATATTACGCGCGTGCGCGGATACACACTCACATAGAGGGAGGGAAAAACAAAGAGAGAGTAGACCAGGGAAATAGTTGATTCTTTCCAGCACCGTTTCCGTTGATCGCTTACGGTTCAGTTCAGTTATACATGTACAAATTGTATATTTATTTTATTTATAGATGAAAGAGACGAGCAAATATTTCGATCACTGTAATCTCACTGCCGTGTCTTACTGATATTTGTACGTCGACGATTACATATGTACATACACACATGCCTTTGTAGCATTATCAAAGTCGACGCTTGTTATTATTGCTCTTCCATTCTTAGGAAATTGGGTACGCGATCCACGAAGCATACTGTAGACACGCTCGCGTGTTGTCATTCATGTTAATTAAATAAAAACTAAGCGAATTGTTACAATTATTCGAAAAACGACCCTCGCCCGTGATAAGTTCGGGTAGATCATAGGGTGATCAGATGACTCTGGCGGACGGGCTACCCGGTTCTCCATTCGATCAGATCGATCCGAGGAGGAGGTCAAGTGTCGAACAAAAGTTCATTTTACTTAAAATTTAATTTTGGAACGCATTCCGCAACAGCTTCAGGCCGCTAAATGTATTTACGAACACACCGTTGAACTCGGGTGTGATCCATTTTTCTATCCTTGTCCCAGTCCCTGCGCGTGTCTTGCGCGATTAAAGTGCGACTAACCGCCGCCGAGGTCCCGATTACGTCCTGTCCTGAATCCTGACTTGAGCCTGACGAGCTGCTGTTGCCAGTGCTGCTACGATTTGGTGGTGAGTGGTGAAGCGACGGTGACGTGACGACGACGATCAACAGGGAAGAACGATGGCCGCGGCTGGAAGCACGAGTGCCGGCACGATTTTACAAAAACTCGGCCTGAAGCCGATAACGAAATGCAGCCTCGTGAAATTTTATGCCCCGGCGTTCGGCGTAGCCTCTTACACCGCGTTATCCGTGAACGTGATGAATCCCAGTCTTGTCATCAGGTAAGGCACCGACGAATCCGTAGGCATCGAACGTTAACCTGCAGCGGTCCCTCGAGCATCGTTTCGATCATACGTAAAACGTTACGTAATATCCTCGGAGATGTTCTCTCTCGCTTTGAGTCGCGATTGAAACTTCGCGTACTTTGCTTTGAACGAAACGATGTTCGATGAACGTCATGGCCCGCTTATGACGCTGGCGAACTAAATTTCATGACATGTGCAATGCTCTCTTCTTCGTTGACCATCTCAATTTTCTTCTTCTATTTTCAGGGTTTTCCCAAAGAAAGACATCACAAATTTCTTGTTAGGGAGTGCTCTCCTTGGCACTGGCTCGTACATATACACTCGTGATCATTTAAAGACTGCTCCCACGAGTGTGAGAATTATGTACAGGTAAATTTTTCCTGCCTCGCGAACGCTCGTTCGACGTTCCACCACGCTCGAGACGATTTGGCGGCAACCATTCATTTTTCTCGTTCAACGCTTTTGTTTCTCTCAACGTTGCCCGTTTCTTTTGTAGTACCGCTGGGGCTGTGTTACTGAGCTTTGGGTCTGTGTTGGTTTGGGCAGTTCTCCGATCAGTCGTGCCTCCTAATCCGACTCTGTGCACGTTAGTGGGCATTGGTTCTGGGATAGCGTTCATCCAGGTTGGTTCCAGCTACCTCAACTTTGTCGACGGACAGATACAAAAGAAGTAGACTGATGGAACCATTGGTTGATGTGTATAAAGTACATCCGAATGAAAAATTTGCAATAATACGTCGTGGAAATAGAGTCGCATTGAATTAGAAACCAAGTGAACGAATAATGGTAATGGTTGAGCAAGGCATTCTTAAATGTTTACAAATTTTTATATTTTCTATTACCTCTGATATGAACGACCGCCGACGTTTGCGAGACGGTTCGCGCTCTCGAAGTAATCGCGAACTACCTTTATTTTGTCCTTACCGATTATGTACATGATCCAACTGTTATACACACAAACAGAAGACACGAAAGGTCTGAGCTGATTGTTATTTTTCTCACGACGCACGCGACGAAACGATGAACAAAGATTTTTCAAATGCGCGCCAGGTTTCGCGCTGTACGTAAGCATTGTTACTATTATTATTATTATTATTATTATTATTATTATTATTGTTTTCATCATTGTGGACACCGTATATGACCTACGTGTAAACGAAAAAGAAGTAAAAGAAAAACTTTCTCTGTGCAAAAGAAAGGAAGAGGAAATTCCTTCTTGTTAACACAAGTGCATTTTCTTCGAGACATGTAGTACCATTGTCATTCTCGACGAGTAATCAATTAGCAGTAGTGGTAGAGATGTGCAAATTCTTTTCAGCTGTTTTAATAAATGTTCAAAAAACAAAGATTCGAGAGATCTTTTGTCGACGAATTGTCGCGCACGACTTCCGGACAGGCTTTCGGCGTCGGAGAAATACAGTATAGGTATTTATTCGAAACTTATCTTTAATCGTGTGTGCACTGAAACAGAAACTTGTATCTTTATCTACAATAAATTGCTGTATCCGTAACGCGAAACACGAAATTAATTTATTAACAAATCAAGCGTTTTGATACGAAGTCTATGATTTTTATTAATAAACTTGACGGTGTGTACAACGAATGGAGTCGTGTATTGTTCGTAGGTGGTCTTTTGCCGAGGGATACTCGCGTGTGTGTGTGTTTGTGTGTATACACACGGTTGCGTTTTAGGACACGATACACACGCGTCCCAGTCGTATTCATGTGTTCACCGTTGTCAGTAGTGTTTCACACTGTGTGTTGCGCGTTAGTAGTTATAATAAATACTTAATAAAGACGAATTAAATTCGTGGAAAACTCGACGAGCACTCTACGACCTCGGTTTTATCGGACATTAATTGTAGTCGCACAAGGAGCGTTGCATATCGCTAATTTATTGTTTGTAACGTAGAAAAATAGCTACAAAGATATGATAAAACTTTGACAGGTACAACGGCAGAGTAGCTGTCTAAGGGGCACACCGACACTTCGCTTCGTATGCGCGTTCACGACTCTTCTTTTCTTCCTGTTTCTTCAATAATTTATTGTTTCATGTACGTACACGTTGTGTGAAAAATATACCGTTTACCATTCGACCAAAACCGACTCTTTGGCTTGAAAGAAAATGAAATCAATCACGTTTTGTCGCAGCGATCGTACTCGCGGTAGTACCTGTCGTCATATTACCCCGATCCGCGTATGCGAGCGAATAAATGAGCATCACCCGATATCCCGTAAACGTTTATAAAACGTAGCAGCAATAGTTTTCTTCTGCTTTCATGCGATATTTCGACGCGCTATTGTCTCTTCCTCGTCGCGTTAATGCGACATCCTGTCTGTCATCGTCCCCGAAGACACGCGACGCAAATGATCACGTACCACAAGAAAGATTTATGCGACTCATTAAAATCCAGTCGTTCTCAATTGAATTCGCAGTGGCGACATAATAAAATCTGCTCTAATTTTCGTTTCGATCGATCACGACGTCACGTAACGCGACCCGTACCCGTATGCATGTATACGCGATTAAGACGTATTTTCTAGTTCTACAGTATAAAATATGACGACGTTTCACGCGTACTATATAGTGTGTTTCTGCATTTGAGAAAAGGCGAAAGATTAACGCGATCGCAGGTAAACTGCGATCGTGAATCGTCCGTCCGTACGTTTTATCGTTCGAAAAGATCGGCGACTGCAGTTTCGCGCGTACACGTACGTATACTTAACAACGGACCCGGAGCGGACTGGTAAATGTCACAGAGTTTATCGTCCGCGCGTGTTCGCAGCAAATGCCGTGTGACAGTGACATACAGTACGGAAAAACGTCGAGTATTGTCCTCTCCCGCCGATTTGAAACCGACCGGTTTTATAACACTGTCCTTTGTTCTTGTTTCATGCGTTCTTGCGAGACCTGTTCCTTTCCTCATTCTTTCGAACGTCTCTAGAGACGATCCGAGTAGCATGAGTGGATAGATCCCCGAAGGCCAGTGTATTACACGTGGGTGTTACTATGCCCCCCTTCCATCGCCGCTCCCCAATTACTGTGCCTCCCGATATATTTTTATACACGGCTTAAAACTCCTCTTGATCCGGCTCGTTAATCTCTATTACAAGAAGAAGCTTTATATAGATGAAAATAATATTTCAAGCCCTCATCACACGATTCATCACGCACTTTAGCGCGTGCGAGTTTTGCGAAACTCAAGGATTGCCGCGTGTTCGATTAAACCTCTTCGGAAAGTGTGAATTTTGGAGTTGAAATTTCTCGGAACTGTCGATCGACGCGCACACTTGTCATACAATGTGCGTATAATCGCGGGGGGTGACGGGGGTATCACAGTAGCTGACGCACAGTATTTACAAATGTGTACAAGTTCAACAGCACAGCGACTGACGTATCAACTTTGACGACGGCGCATCCTCTTTTTTTTAACAATATTTAAAATAGTCTTGCGTATTTATAATTACCTAATGATGGTATAGACGAACAATGTTAGACAAACGATATTTCCACGCTTATTTTTATCAGCGATTAGTTATAGTTAAAAAACCTATTAAAAAAACAAATTGTGCGCGCGTTCGGTTTAAATAAATCTCGGAGAGTTTGCGTTAACGAGTCCACACCGACACGGTGACCCACGCCAGTTACCCTGTTACACCGATCGACGACGATATACGTCCGATTATTATTGGCCAAGTCGAGGGATCCGATCGCCCGTGCGGGTGGATCGACTCTTATCGGCTCTCCGTGTGCGACGTTTCGTTTCTCCTGAAACCCGATTCGTCGTCCGTACTCTTGATCGTCGAAGAGAGAACGTTGCTGACGGCTTCCGCGATGGATTCCGTCACTCGGCCGATCCCGTCGGCGAGCACCCTTTCCGTCGAAACGTGCTCGTGCCCGTGGGAGTCCGGTTCGTCGTCGTGATGATAGCTATCGTCCGAATGACCGTGCTTCTCGTGCACGTGCGCGCCTTCCTCCGAATGCGAGTGGGAGTGAGAGTGAGAATGCGCCGCTGGAAAATAAAAGTACTTTTTACGAGAGGAACGGATCTAAACACAGAGACACTCGTCGATCTCGATCGAGTCTTGTCGCGTTCCGATCATTCCTCGTTCTATACAAGATCGTTTTAAGAAAGTATTGTATCGAGCAATTCCCAAGTCTGGAGCGATTCCAGACCGAATGTAATACCAATAATGCCGATCGGTAACGAGACGGCGTCGTATCGAATATTGTAGCAAGTATCGCACCGCGATTGTTAGAGGAGGTATCCTCGTTCGATCGATTTCGATTAGAATATTTATGGACGATGGCTGGAGTGTACTTCGCAAGCGCACGGACGTTCACTGATCCGACATACGTACGTACGTGCAAGATCGCGTGAAGGGAGTTTCCTTCTCATAAAACGTGTAATTATGTGTCTGAACGCGATACCTACGTAGTCGTGGAAAGTGTACGAAAGTCGGTCGAATTGTTCATGGTTCTGCGCGCGCGCGTGGTCGTTGACATATCGATGGAGAAAGCCCATGAACGACTTAGAATGAGCGAATATTATTTGCCTCTTAAACTTGCCTCGTTTCTTTTGGAAGTAATTCTTAATGATCGAATTCCGCGAGCACCGCCGCCGTTAAAAAGAATTGTCAATTGTTACTGTTGATCATAAAATCGTAGATTTCTTACCCATTTTAAGGAATGACGCAAAACGTGAGCGATCAATGACTGACAGATCAACGAATTATAATATGTACACGTGTAATATTATACTTTATGAATCGTGCGATGTTACCGCTATTTCGTATGCACGCGATCGTCGCGAGATCAAATTGCATGACGCGCGACACTTCCGCAAAATACGATTGCTATTACGAATTCCACGCGCGGGCTCTACACTTCCGAAATGAGTGTCGGTACGATCCGGTTAAGGAGGTTTGGTTGTTTCGATAAACGTGTTGCAGCGAACGAGTGTCAGGTTCCATCGGAAGCTTCTCACGTCTAACGAAACGAACACTTAGCACAGATGCATGCTGCGCGTTACTCGAATTCCACGGATATCCTATTCAGAGAGGGATCATCGTGTCTTACGTGTTTACTTTATGTTTTACATGTCGAAAGAATGAAAATAGTTTTTTCTTATCTGGCGCGTGAGCGCAATGGACGATCGCTCAATGATGCACTAACGCAGGAAGTGGAATTTTGTTATACTATACTGTAGCAAAATTTGATTTTATGGCCACATTTTGACAAGTACGTGAAATTGCATTTTATGTCCGGAGATGCGGCCGTGAAATCAAATTTTACGGTCTAGTATACCAAAAATGGAATTTACGATATGCACAAAATTTCAATGGACCGTTCGAAGCGGAGGGAATCAGGTGCGCGCGTGTGTGGGTTCTCGTTCATAGTGCGCGTCCGGGAACGATCGGCAATGATATCACGTAGTTTTCGCGAATTAACGCCGGGCTAATAGGCACATCCGAGTTTTATTCTTCGGGCGCGCGCGCGAGGCAAAAAGAAGGAGAAACCGGCGAGTCGGTGTTTCGTTTCCCACTCAATTATTATCGGAGTCATTAATCTAATCGCGAGTGATCATTGTTCTGGCGTCGAGCGCTTTCGNTGGGGTCTACACTTCCGAAATGAGTGTCGGTACGATCCGGTTAAGGAGGTTTGGTTGTTTCGATAAACGCGTTGCAGCGAACGAGTGTCAAGTTCCATCGGAAGCTTCTCACGTCTAACGAAACAAACACTTAGCACAGATGCATGCTGCGCGTTACTCGAATTCCATGGATATCCTATTCAGAGAGGGATCATCGTGTCTTACATGTTTACTTTATGTTTTACATGTTAAAGGAATGAAAATAGTTTTTTCTCATCTGGCGCGTGAGCGTAATAGACGATCGCTCAATGGTGCACTAACGCAGAAAATGGAATTTTGTTATACTATACTGTAGCAAAATTTGATTTTACGGCCGCATTTTGACAAGTACGAGAAATCAGGTGCGCGCGTGTGTGGGTTCTCGTTCATAGTGCGCGTCCGGGAACGATCGGCAATGATATCACGTAGTTTTCGCGAATTAACGCCGGGCTAATAGGCACATCCGAGTTTTATTCTTCGGGCGCGCGCGCGAGGCAAAAAGAAGGAGAAACCGGCGAGTCGGTGTTTCGTTTCCCACTCAATTATTATCGGAGTCATTAATCTAATCGCGAGTGATCATTGTTCTGGCGTCGAGCGCTTTCGAGCGGAGGTCGTGGAACGGAAAGACGAAGCGGGGAATCTAACTGCGGATTTGCGTGATCGCCGGTCTTCCAGACGGACACAGACCCGTCGACGCTGTGAAACGATCTCTAAAGTGAGCGTGAACGCGTGTCGTTCATGCTTTAAATCTCGGACGAAATTGAGGAAGTTCAAATGGTCGACGTCGGACGAGTCATCAAGGATGAATCTAAAAGAACTCTTTTCCACTACTATTACTCGCGCTACGTCCGTGTGACGCGTGTCCCGTATTGGAACGCGTTTATCGGATTATCGGTAGCAGATGGATTTGGATTCTGTTCGCTTATCCCGATTCGCTTGCGATAACGCCTATCTCGTGATTTGTTATAGGTAAACGGTGACGACAGTGGCGATCGATGATTGACGAACTCGAGGGATCGAAGTTTCTCCGCGTAGTAGACAGATCTAGGTCTTATGCGGTATATGCGCGGCCGTGACTTTTTGAAAGCTGAAAGACTGTTCGTCGAATCGATCGACGCGGCGATGGTGCCGGTCGTGCTATGCACGTGTTACGAGAGCACGTGGGTGGTGATTGCGTCAAGGACGTACCGGTAATAGGTTTGCACCGACCACCAGTCGATGAGTTCGAAAAAAAGAGCTGCATGAAAACGAGCGCTGCCAGAACGATCGTCCGCCGTCGTCGCCTGCTACCGAACCGCGACAGTCGACGAACGATGCCAAGAGTTACAACAACAATTTAACAAAGAAATTGAAACTTCGATTTCGAACGCGTTTACCCGGACGAGAAGGATCCGTTAATTATCAGTATTATCGTAATTGGTCGACGCGCGCCGGAGTCATCGCCCGCGCGCGGAAACACTCACTGGTAATCTGCAGGCCCAGCATCAGCATGAACCCGATAATTATCGCGGTCAACTGCAAGAGGCCACTTTTCTCGTTGGCTCTCTCACGTGCCAACACTTCGAAGAAAACCACGTAGAGCAGCGTGCCCGCCGCCATCCCTTGTAAAATCGTCGGGGTAGGTCCCAGATTATCACTGTCGTTCTTCAAGTATCCCAGCGCCAACCCGACAGCGATACCGATCGGCGTAACCATGGAGAATATCGATAAATAACTGAGAGTGGTCCTGGTGGAGGCTCCGGCGACGTAGAGCTCCATCCCGACGCAGAACGCGATCACGAGCTTGTGCGTGGCTATGGCAGCAGCCAGGTAAACGACGGAGCCGAGAGACGGTTCTAGTCCGACGGCTAGACCCTCGAAAATCGCGTGGAAAGACAGAGCTAGGACCGTCAACAATCCCTGTATCGAAGCGTTCTTCGTCGCGGGGGCGTGCGCGTGTTCCCGCCGGTGCTTCGTTTTACGATGATAATTTCCATTCGATTCGTCGGACAGCTGTCGCGCGCCGTCTTGGTGGTGGTTACCCCGAGGCTGCTGCTGCTGTTCCACCGAAGATATCTCGGTGGTGGGAGAAGATAAGATGAATATAGCGGGCAGCATCTTATCTTGCTTTCCGTCGCGCAGCTCCTCGAGATCTTCCTGTCTCTGTTGCTGCTGCTGCTGTCTGGGATGTTTGTTCGCGTCGGTTTCGCCGTCTTCTAAATCTTCCTCGTCGTCGTCGTTACCTTCCCTCCAAGTGGACCATCTGGTAGTAGTAGACACGGTGGTAGTCGATCCCGTCGACGTGGTTCCGGCCGACGTGGACCCCGCCGATTGATTGTTGCATCTGCGCACGGATACCGTTCTGTAGAGCAACGCCTCGGACGAGTCGGGTCTTCCCGTCAACGCTGCGTGCACTGCCTCCTCGACGAAGTAGACGAGGAAGAATCCGGTGCAGAACAGTAGCTCCGACAGGCTCAGGGCGCCCAGGTTGGGCAGTTGTCCGTTCGCCTGGTGTCTCTCCACGCTGACGCGAACCTCCGGGGCTAGATGCAGGAATGTGGTGAACAGGAGGACTCCTCCACCGAAACAGAGCAGCAACGACGTCTGCAGCCCCTGAAGATCACCACCATGTTACATTTTGGTCCCGGCAATTCGCTTCGCGTTCGAGAGTCGTGCTCTCGTTGATTTTACGATTTTATGGATATTCTTCGGATTTTTGTTCGAAGAGCGATCAACGAAACGAGAAACGTAAAGCGGATACGCGTTGAAATATTGAATGGATATTGAAACGAATCGTTCTTGAAAATTGTAACGAGGACCGGATGGTGATGTTACGCGAGTCACGACTTCTCGAATTCGTGTTATATATTAAGTTTGTGATGTATATAGGGAACGTACTTGCGAGTCCGCTGCAGACGCGGTGATCACGCTGGCCGAGGAGGACGCATTCGAGACCGACGCCGACGTGCAGGTACTGCAATTGACGATGGAAATTCCACCGCGATGCTTTCGACGATGATTCAGTCTGTAACGTCCGACGATCAACGGTAATATTCCCAGGAGCAGAGATCCGAGCCCGAGCCCGACCATCGCTCCTATCTTCGCTATCAACAAGACCGGGACCACCGTTTCTTCTTCCATTTTTATTATTTCGCTCGAAACGACGGCCACGAATTTCCAAGTTTCTTCCCGATTACTTTTACCACTTCACCGCGTCCTTCTCTCCTCTCTTCGTTCCATCTTCAATCATTATCATCGTCACCATCATCATCTCGTTCCACGGCCTCCGCTCGCGACCTTTGGTTTATCAAGCGTTCCACGCTTCTTTGTCCGGATGTGTCCACAAACGATACGGTCACGTTTTCATTTGTAACGCGGCGCACGAGCTCGACGTCGACGGCGACGACGACGGATCATTAATATACGTATTCCTTCTCCCTGGTCAACAACTGCCGGAGATTAGGCTATCGTTTCACGAGAGAAGAATTTTCCATCCCGTCCTTCTGCGCGACTTCGACATTTCGCATTTACTATGTCATTCGATCCTCACTCGATCTTGCGAACTCTTCCCGGCCGACGAATCGCGATTTGATCAAAGCGCGGCAGCGTCCACCGCGATGCGCGCCTAGATCTGGTATCCAGACCAGGTGAAGAGACGTTTCACGGACGTAACACTCGGCCGTCACTTTCGCGGACGTGTTCGCGAACGCCGTCCGCGACCTGTGCGCGAACCGTTCGTATATATTGGCAAATATTTGGAAAGCGTGAACGGATCCCGGTTACGAAACGATCGCACTACCGATCGGAATCACGCTCCGGCGAGGAACTTCGTTATCTCTCCCTCTCTCCGAAGAGCTGGATCCGAGTTGGACGATACTGAAAAGAGAACGAACTCGAATCCGGGAGAATTTTCAGCGCCGAGATATCACGANGTAACGCGGCGCACGAGCTCGACGTCGACGGCGACGACGACGGATCATTAATATACGTATTCCTTCTCCCTGGTCAATAACAGCCGGAGATTAGGCTATCGTTTCACGAGAGAAGAATTTTCCATCCCGTCCGTCTGCGCGACTTCGACATTTCGTATTTACTATGTCATTCGATCCTCTCACTCGATCTTGCGAACTCTTCCCGCCCGACGAATCGCGATTTGATCAAAGCGCGGCAGCGTCCACCGCGACGCGCGCCTAGACCTGGTATCCAGACCAGGTGAAGAGACGTTTCACGGACGTAACACTCGGCCGTCACTTTCGCGGACGTGTTCGCGAACACCGTCCGCGACCTGTGCGCGAACCGTTCGTATACATATATTGCCAAATATTTGGAAAGCGTGAACGGATCCCGGTTACGAAACGATCGCACTACCGATCGGAATCACGCTCCGGCGAGGAACTTCGTTATCTCTCCCTCTCTCCGAAGAGCTGGATCCGAGTTGGACGATACTGAAAAGAGAACGAACTCGAATCCGGGAGAATTTTCAGCGCCGAGATATCACGATGCTGGCACTCGAGAATTCGCAGCACTCGCAGGTGTCTACCGTGAGCCAATGCCCGGGGAAAACCGAAGAGATTCGACGGAGACGACGACGACGACGTATTGGTTCGACGCGCGATGCGACGGTGAANCCGCTCTTCTCACACGGTTCAACGTTTCGTATTTTCAGCGACGACAATTAGCCACGTGGTCACCGCGATTGATCGTTCTAATCTATACGTGTATCGTGTTCCGATCGTGCGATCGTAATTTCTGTCATTAATCGTATTTGTAATGATCTCTGGCTGTGTCGATGCGATCCCGCCCTTATCTCGTTATCCCATCGTTCTCATTAATTGCCGATCGTCGTCGTTTATCGCTATCGAAANTGGCACTCGAGAATTCGCAGCACTCGCAGGTGTCTACTGTGAGCCAATGCCCGGGGAAAACCGAAGAGATTCGACGGAGACGACGACGACGACGTATTGGTTCGACGCGCGATGCGACGGTGAATCGGACACTCCACACCACACGACTGGTCGGCCAGCCAGCCAGCCAGCGGGGCCACACTCGACTCGTATAGTCCCCTCGCGCGTCTTACGTACCCGACCGGCTGTTTCCTGTTCTCTTCCCCTACCATCGCGCGCAAGGGCGTCGCTTCCCTACCCGCGGTGGTCGTCGCGGTTCTTCTCTTCTCCTTTCCCCCGTGGCCGGCGTGTGCTGGCGTGTGCACTGGGTGTGTTGCGTGCCGCTGCCATAGCCACTGG
Source organism: Ceratina japonica (assembly GCA_019453355.1). Classification (NCBI taxonomy): domain Eukaryota; kingdom Metazoa; phylum Arthropoda; class Insecta; order Hymenoptera; family Apidae; genus Ceratina; species Ceratina japonica. The sequence goes on along the minus strand of SMSR01015693.1, from coordinate 44,319 downwards.
AACGACGTCCGCGTGCATCCATACCAGTAGATCACCGATCCATACGTATATGCCGATGTTTTCTCCCCGTGGATGCATATGAATCCGACGCGAGGCGTCTGTTTGGTAACCCGACGGCGAGTCGCCGCCGCGGATGGGACCGCGGTCGGTGGATACATACCGTGCCGCGTCGGAGAATGAATGATTGACAAGCACATCGCGTGCTTCGGCCCGATTGTTGTTCTTATTGATCGATGGGATCGATCGCGAACACGAGGCTCGCTAACTTTTAGAGAACACGCGTCGAATGTCGAGCACATAATCGGCGGATCGTTTTCGTTGATTGTTTGCGAATAATCAAAATGAAAAATGAACCCCCACATATGGTATAAACCTCGTCGAACACTGAAGATCGATTCGTCAGTTCGGACCGATTAGGGATTTCCGTAGCCATTTCCGGAGTGCAGTAATGAGTAATGTAAGTAGAGTGTACAATTAGCAATGAAAAGCGAAAATCACAGTAGAGTGTGTAATTAGCAATAAAAAGCGAAAATCGATTTTGAGTTTAAGGAGATTCGCAAAGTGAACGAGCGGCCATGAATTAGGTATGCGGCGATTGTGCGTAAATGGGTGAAGTTGGTTTCACGGTGAAAGGCGGCTCGGTAGCGCTTAGCCGGTCGAATCATCGGCAGCACGAAAAAAGTTCCTTTTAAATTATAATTACGACACGTGTCTCTCTTCTCACACGGTTCAACGTTTCGTATTTTCAGCGACGACAGTTAGCCACGTGGTCACCGCGATTGATCGTTCTAATCTAATCTATACGTGTATCGTGTTCCGATCGTGCGATCGATCCGCAATTTCTGTCATTAATCGCATTTGTAATGAGCTCTGGCTGTGTCGGTGCGATCCCGCCCTTATCTCGTTGTCCCATCGTTCTCATTAATTGCCGATCGTCGTCGTTTATCGCTATCGAAACTCGTTTTTGCCTGGCCTTGACACAATGGGCTTAATTTAATGTCCATTTCAATACGAGTCGCAGCGCGAACGATCGTTGACCTCGGCAGTTCGTACTGACCGATTATCATTGTTATTGCTCGCGTTGCCGCCGATCCAGTAAGAGTCGAACCGCATTTGCGATACGTAATTTTTGAAAACGCTTTCTCTCGAACTCTCGACACAATCTCCTCCGACGCGCGCGCTAAAAGAATTTCAATTCGATAACCGCACGACGTTCTCCTCCTCAGGTCTCGATTAGGACAGGAAAACTGTGCATCTGTTCCCTTCTCGTGAGAACAACTTGTACGACGCTATCGCGAGCGTTCCATCCGCGTGATCGCGTAATTCATTTGAATTTAATACAAGGCATTTCCGAACGATAAGCCGACGACGATGTATTTACGCCAAGCCTTTAATAACGAGATTAGCTCTTTTTTTATTATACTTACGTCGCGACTCATCGTCACGTTCTCTGCATTGTTCGGGCGTGAAACTCGAACGACGCCGACGCGATCTGGCAATTTTTAACCTTCGACGATCGTTCCTCATACCGGACTTTCATCGGACCGGTATTTACGGAGTTGCATCACCGCGCAGTTATTTAGGGATTTATATGTACACTTACTCAGCATCTGAAGTCCGAACATCACGGCGAATCCGAAGATTATAGACAGGTACTGACCCAATCCGCTTCTGTGCTCTTGGAGGATCTCGAAGAAGACGACGTACAACAAGGTGCCAGACGCCAGGCCCTGATACATTCAACGTTTGACATACATACGCGTGCAGATCGATCGAACTCTGTCGCGTGTAAAAGAATACGTGGGAACGGTACGTCGGGCGAGAACTATCAGACTTTACCTGCAATAGAACCGGAAGAATTCCGCTGGCGGCGGCGCTTTCGCCACCGACTAGGAACATTCCGATGCCGATCCCTAGAGGAGATACGATGGCGAAGGTGCAAACGTAGATCACCGATAGATACCGCCTGGTATTGGAGGCGATTAACTCCACGCCGATGCAGAACGCTATCACGAATTTGTGAGCTGCCACTGCGGCAAACATGTACCTGAAAACAAAGTCAACATCGTTGTCGTCGTCATTTTTATCGGTAGCGAACACGTACACGTGGTAGACGGACAAAGATTCGACTCGCGGCTATCTGTCGGAACCGAATAGTTGGAAATTGATTGACGCGCGAAAGAACAACAACATTATCGAAAATGTATTATCCATAGTGGACATAGTTTAATCGTTTGAGTCTCAGGGCTTTTTGGGAAAAAGATGGTCGAAAAAGCGCGATAGCGTTGTTTCATTTTATGTCGGAAAATCTTAATTATGTTTCAAATTTTGTTCAATAAAAATTGTTGAGAAGATAACAATATGAAATACAAAATGTTTTAATTGTATAGTTGAGCGCGCTACTTCGACAGTCAGTGACTGCAGCGTCAGATGTGTCAATAATTTATTATACGGACCAGGAAAGTCTTTTATGTACAAGAAAGAATAAATTAGAGCAGTAGAGATTCAGATATAAAATAAATAAGAAATATTGAGCTCCGTTAGTAGAAATCGAAATAATTCGTAAAAGAATACGAGTCATTATCGAGCCCACAACGAAAGTGAAGATGACCATTCATTTACGTTAATAAAATTGTCGTCGAAAGATAGAGAGTCTATGTAGCCACCGGCGTCGCCACGCGTTCAGTAAATTTGAGTGTTTATCAGAAAGTAAATACGTCGTACCAAACGTAAGAGGCAGAGCTCTCCAGGCCGATAGCCAGTCCTTCGAATAATTCGTGCACGGATAAGCCGAGAACTATTAATAACCCGCGAAGCGAGCTGATGATGAACTCGTCTTTCTCGTCAATAATGACCGCCGCCGGCAGGTGATGCGAATGTCCGTGCCCGTTACTGCAACAGTGAACGTGTCCCGATTTGCATAACGAGCACTACGGGATAGATTGAAAAAAACACATAAAAGAATCGAGTTCTCTCACTAGTGCGAGTGGCCACCGACGCAATTCGACGAAACCTGCCCATTCTCGACCAGTTCGTTTGTGCTCCTCGTCGTAACGTCCTTCGTCGAGCGTTGCTCCTTCCGCGTCTGCTGCTTCCGCAAGTGACTGTGCACCAATTCTTCTACCAAATACATGATGAAGAACCTTCGAATTGAGAAGAATTAATTATTTCAATCATAATTTTCTGCTTACGACAAATGTATTATTATAGTCTAATCGTAAGAGCTTGCTACCAAAATGAACAATAATAAGGTAAGAACAACAGTAGGGTAAAAATTTATATATATAAAAAGACTCCTTAGTAAATAATATTCATTTTAGTAGCCAGTTCTCTGGCTATTATGGAGCCGAGCTCCAGGAACGAAGATCTATAAGATCAATGGTAAATGTCTCGATAAATGTGAAAGGGTCGACACAGGATAAATTCTCGCCGTCTCGTTTCCATTCCAGCTGCATTACTGCGACCGCTGTAATTGCGCGTAGGACTCTCCGAAGACAGAATGTGTTACATTCGCATTCGCGTCGAAGGAATGACAGACCGACATTTGTTTGTGAAACTTACCCCGTGCAAGTGAGCGTCTCGGCCAGCGAGAAGCTGAGCTCCGGTAGCTCGCCGTCGTGCGTCAGATGATCCACGCTCTCCTTCACTTCCGGTAACATATGGAGGAACGTCGTGCAGAAGAGGACTCCGCCGCCGAAGCCCAGGAGCAGACTCACGATCCTCGTCGACCTGCCGTCGAACAGAAGTCAAATAGTAGTTTTCAACTCGGCTGAGTTTATTTTTCTTTACTCGTGTCATTCGACGCCTTTACATTCTGAGAGTATACTATACGCGCGCCGGGATTGCGTCACGACGCACGCCGCGCCGGTTCGCGTTGCAACCGTTCGCTACCACCTACGCACGCGTCGGATAATCATCGAGAGCTGATAACGAGATCCGCAAATCTCGCGAGCTCGAGGAATCGTAACGTGACCTACGCCAAACGTATTCCACGTTTTAACGAAGTTCGAAGCACGCGAGATTCGTTCAGTTCACTTTCTATTATCGTTACATCTCTTCCAAATCACGACGCGATACATAGACTTCTTTTTTTTTTNACTTTACCTGCAATAGAACCGGAAGAATTCCGCTGGCGGCGGCGCTTTCGCCACCGACTAGGAACATTCCGATGCCGATCCCTAGAGGAGATACGATGGCGAAGGTGCAAACGTAGATCACCGATAGATACCGCCTGGTATTGGAGGCGATTAACTCCACGCCGATGCAGAACGCTATCACGAATTTGTGAGCTGCCACTGCGGCAAACATGTACCTGAAAACAAAGTCAACATCGTTGTCGTCGTCATTTTTATCGGTAGCGAACACGTACACGTGGTAGACGGACAAAGATTCGACTCGCGGCTATCTGTCGGAACCGAATAGTTGGAAATTGATTGACGCGCGAAAGAACAACAACATTATCGAAAATGTATTATCCATAGTGGACATAGTTTAATCGTTTGAGTCTCAGGGCTTTTTGGGAAAAAGATGGTCGAAAAAGCGCGATAGCGTTGTTTCATTTTATGTCGGAAAATCTTAATTATGTTTCAAATTTTGTTCAATAAAAATTGTTGAGAAGATAACAATATGAAATACAAAATGTTTTAATTGTATAGTTGAGCGCGCTACTTCGACAGTCAGTGACTGCAGCGTCAGATGTGTCAATAATTTATTATACGGACCAGGAAAGTCTTTTATGTACAAGAAAGAATAAATTAGAGCAGTAGAGATTCAGATATAAAATAAATAAGAAATATTGAGCTCCGTTAGTAGAAATCGAAATAATTCGTAAAAGAATACGAGTCATTATCGAGCCCACAACGAAAGTGAAGATGACCATTCATTTACGTTAATAAAATTGTCGTCGAAAGATAGAGAGTCTATGTAGCCACCGGCGTCGCCACGCGTTCAGTAAATTTGAGTGTTTATCAGAAAGTAAATACGTCGTACCAAACGTAAGAGGCAGAGCTCTCCAGGCCGATAGCCAGTCCTTCGAATAATTCGTGCACGGATAAGCCGAGAACTATTAATAACCCGCGAAGCGAGCTGATGATGAACTCGTCTTTCTCGTCAATAATGACCGCCGCCGGCAGGTGATGCGAATGTCCGTGCCCGTTACTGCAACAGTGAACGTGTCCCGATTTGCATAACGAGCACTACGGGATAGATTGAAAAAAACACATAAAAGAATCGAGTTCTCTCACTAGTGCGAGTGGCCACCGACGCAATTCGACGAAACCTGCCCATTCTCGACCAGTTCGTTTGTGCTCCTCGTCGTAACGTCCTTCGTCGAGCGTTGCTCCTTCCGCGTCTGCTGCTTCCGCAAGTGACTGTGCACCAATTCTTCTACCAAATACATGATGAAGAACCTTCGAATTGAGAAGAATTAATTATTTCAATCATAATTTTCTGCTTACGACAAATGTATTATTATAGTCTAATCGTAAGAGCTTGCTACCAAAATGAACAATAATAAGGTAAGAACAACAGTAGGGTAAAAATTTATATATATAAAAAGACTCCTTAGTAAATAATATTCATTTTAGTAGCCAGTTCTCTGGCTATTATGGAGCCGAGCTCCAGGAACGAAGATCTATAAGATCAATGGTAAATGTCTCGATAAATGTGAAAGGGTCGACACAGGATAAATTCTCGCCGTCTCGTTTCCATTCCAGCTGCATTACTGCGACCGCTGTAATTGCGCGTAGGACTCTCCGAAGACAGAATGTGTTACATTCGCATTCGCGTCGAAGGAATGACAGACCGACATTTGTTTGTGAAACTTACCCCGTGCAAGTGAGCGTCTCGGCCAGCGAGAAGCTGAGCTCCGGTAGCTCGCCGTCGTGCGTCAGATGATCCACGCTCTCCTTCACTTCCGGTAACATATGGAGGAACGTCGTGCAGAAGAGGACTCCGCCGCCGAAGCCCAGGAGCAGACTCACGATCCTCGTCGACCTGCCGTCGAACAGAAGTCAAATAGTAGTTTTCAACTCGGCTGAGTTTATTTTTCTTTACTCGTGTCATTCGACGCCTTTACATTCTGAGAGTATACTATACGCGCGCCGGGATTGCGTCACGACGCACGCCGCGCCGGTTCGCGTTGCAACCGTTCGCTACCACCTNGCCGCCGCCGAAGCCCAGAAGCAGACTCACGATCCTCGTCGACCTGCCGTCGAACAGAAGCCAAATAGTAGTTTTCAATTCGGCTGAGTTTATTTTTCTTTACTCGTGTCATTCGACGCCTTTACATTCTGAGAGTATACTATACGCGCGCCGGGATTGCGTCACGACGCACGCCGCGCCGGTTCGCGTTGCAACCGTTCGCTACCACCTACGCACGCGTCGGATAATCATCGAGAGCTGATAACGAGATCCGCAAATCTCGCGAGCTCGAGGAATCGTAACGTGACCTACGCCAAACGTATTCCNTCTGAGAGTATATACGCGCCCCGGGATTGTGTCACGACGCACGCCGCGCCGGTTCGCGTTGCAACCGTTCGCTACCACCTACGCACGCGTCGGATAATCATCGAGAGCTGATAACGAGATCCGCAAATCTCGCGAGCTCGAGGAATCGTAACGTGACCTACGCCAAACGTATTCCACGTTTTAACGAAGTTCGAAGCACGCGAGATTCGTTCAGTTCACTTTCTATTATCGTTACATCTCTTCCAAATCACGACGCGATACATAGACTTCTTTTTTTTTTTGGTAAATGCGTCGAATCTTTAGCAATGTACGGATCGCGTTCTGAACCGCGCGTGTCTGTGACGAACCTGGGATTGGCGACGTCGGTGGCGTTCCATTTTAAGCACCTGGCCACTTGCAACGGTAAAATACCCATGCAAATGCTTACTGTGCATAAAATGACCATGGTGACTCCTTTCGCGACCAGAACGCTGGACTCGTTTCCGTCTCCATGGTGGTGTTCCTCCTCGTCGTCTCCATAAGACTGTACCGTGGCCATCAGCCTACTCGTTAACGAGTTATCTTCAGACATGTCTCCAAACGATTTCTAAAGACATACGTGAAAACCTGCGTAGGAACATTATTTCATAAACGCGATCACCGATCTATTTTTTTTTTAATTCCGTTTATAATTCGAGACGCATCCGGATAGAATAGAATAGAGAGTACAGAGTACGGAATACAGGGTACAGGGTACGGAATACAGGGTACGGAGTACAAAAGCTCTTGCGGATAAAAAAAATTTGCGGTGGGTAAGAATCGAGTGTCTTGCGTGGCGTGTATCACGCGAGGCGGGAAAAAATGAAACGATCCGTGAGCAACAAAGATCAAGACGCTGAGGCCATCGGATAACAAAGCTTAAAGTGCTGTTAGGACTTTACACCTTTCGCAACGGGAAACGTCTCGTTATCAGTCGGACTAGGAGATAACTTCAAGTTATATCGAACTGATAACAATTTGAAACGACTGAACGACGTGGATACATTTTCTAAATTCACTGTACTTTATACGTTTCTCGCGTTATAAAATAAGCTTCTCACATTGAATCGATCGCGGATTTCACGAATTCATACGAGAATTGATTAGCTACGAAGCGAAGACAACGCACAATGTAAAAAGGGAGCCAGCAGTATTGAGTACAAAGACGTTTATAATCTTTCGAATGCGAGATATATTTCTGCATTGCACTTGTTAAATTAACACCGTCCAAGTTTTATTTCGCACCGCGGAGTTCCCCCTTAAAGACTCACCGGTTCGAACAGTTGAACTGGCTTCTCTTTATCAGATATTATCCAAGCGAGTACTTCAGGTGTTTCGCGCAGGCCTGTGAGTCCGACTTACCGAGCGCACCGATCGAACAACTTATTCACCGCGCCATATGTGTACGTGTATATACATATATGTACCTGCGCAACGTAGGAGATAGCGCGCTACCGGCGATTTAGTTCGGTTGCGCTTTGCGCCGGTTGCGCGATAAGCTCCCGAGCTGCAGAGGAATACCCGGACAACAGGAACTGACAACCTTTGATACCTTTTCCCCCCGAAACTCTCGCGGTCTCTGGGGGGTCGTTAACGCGTGCGATAGGAATTAGATTTCGGCGAATATCTTAATCATTTGTCAAGTCGTTTGTCGCGCTAAACATCCGCTTCGATACGACGTTGTATTGAAAATTAGATATGCGCGTGCACGCGTCGAGTCGAGCGATTCCAGGTATTTCGTAGATACTCTTCGACGTTCGTTCTCTACAAATCGGTGAGAACTTCCCTCCTTCCCTCCCTTCGTCGCTGAAGTTCGGGATTTCGTTTTCAACGAATTGGCGATCGGAGGAATCGTTAAACGCGGAACTGGCGCAGTGAAAGTACAGCAGCAGGTATGCTTCTGCTACCCTGCGCCGCGCGCTGCCGTTGCCGCTCCCGGGACAAAGAGATGAAGAAATCGCTTGTGCGTTCACCCAAGGTGAACTGCACGAAACGAAACGCTGCCTGCTGGCAACTCCTTCGCGGTTCGAAATTTGGAAACGGATCGATATGAACGTATTTGTCGGTCGGACAAATATGCACAGGTGATTCGAACTGAAAAACACGTTCTCGAGACAATTGAGAAATTAGTCGTATACCTCTCCTAATCGTCGCAGTCTCGTGGTCGAT
>SMSR01015693.1:21423-35513 GCA_019453355.1 Ceratina japonica | reverse complement strand
GTTCGACGCGAGCAAGGATCTACCGGTTCGTTTTACCGTTACGGAATACGCTCCTAACGGGATGCTGAGAATGCAGCGGCGAACGAACTAGCCATTCCTCTCTCGCGCTTTCTAGATCACCCGTGCGAGCGATCCTCGGTGAACGTTGCCCCAAAAACCATTTTTACAACGAGAATGTCATCCGTTTCTTTTTTTGAGAGATACTTACTTATACTTGCTGTCCCGAAAGAGTAGGACTGGGCACAGTTCAGTTTTTGGTTGTTCCCCTTTCGTTTACCATTTCCTAATGTAATTTCATTCGTGGCCGATAGTGAATTTTGTTTAATGCAATCTCATTTGTGGCCGACAATGAATTTTGTTTATCCTTCTATACTAACTCCGTATCCGTGAGGCTTAAACCGATCGCTGCAATCCTCGCCACCTTTCAAGCTGCGTGAAATGGTCCTACTCTTTCACGACTACAAGTATAGATAGTATTTGTGAATTTATGACGTAGTTTACGACGATCTGATATACCGTACCGTCGAAGTTTCCGACGACGACGTTCCGCGGAACGAACGATGACGACCGCGATAAAGACCCTTTTATCTTCTTTCCGAAAGAAAAGAATACATAGCGGGTTCATTCGATGGAACAGGTAGTAACGTTGTAACGGGTCTCTCCCGTGTCGACGCAAGTCATTTGCCGACTATTTCGCGCGGGGCCAANTCCGAGAAACAACTGACGGAAGGAGATACGTGTATATTCGTCGATCGATGATTAAATTCGACGGTAAAGCGAAAATGGTTGAACCGCGCGCGTCGAACGTTCGAAGACAGACTCAGGCGAACACAATCTTTCTTACGTTGTTGTCAATCGTAAATACCGATTTTGTAAGCAATCGAGTTTAATCGTAACAGTTTGCGATTTCTCGAGTATTTCGAAACGGCGTGTCTGGTTCGCGACGATCGGGGGAAACTAGGCCCTGCATTTAGTTCAGAATCCAGTCTACCACCGCCGGCTGTATATATTCGCGAAACCAGTTTTGACGGACGCGACGTAATGATCCAAAAACCCAGCGGCAGGTTAACGAGTTCCAACGTTTTTACTCACAATTTGGCTCCTATCCTTCTTTACGGTCCGCTCTTCCCACTCTGTCGCTCCGCTCGCTATACCACGTTAGCTTCTCGTCGTTATAGTCGTCTCAATCGAAAGTTCGACCGGAGACGTTGTTCATTGATCAAATATTTTATCAACGAAATGTGCTACGTGCCTGATCAATGGAGAGTAAATAATAAACGTACAACTGCAGCTTCTAAACTTTCTCGTTTTTAATTCTCGTTTCAACCGCGGTCACTCGAAATTGCTCTTGCCATTGGAATAATCGTAAATATTGATCGTTTTATTTTATTCCGATCGGGATAGAACGTGTCTCGGGCCCGCAAGCTATACGTACGCGTTGCGAAACGGTCGCGATCGACGTTTAACAGCTGTAAGCAGCGATGCTCGGCGTAAGCAAAAATAAACAGGATCGTCCCAGGAGTATTATGATAATTCAAGGGCGGGTGAACGGTTTCGGTGAAAAGTGCTTGTTTCTGCAAACTATTTAAAAGCCGGTTCCTCGGTCGACGATTGCGTTATGAGTGCATCGACCACCGACGTAATCCCTCACGACCCATCGAGACCGTTTCCAAGGTGTATGACGAAATTCGATCGACATCGATATACTTGTAAATACAAGATTACATGCGCTGCACACTTATACGTATTGTTAATTATTTTAATATTAAGGTTAATCATTCTGATCAGGATCGAGAAGCTCGTGCACTTATCTGTACCAAAGCAAAATCGTTATCACACTATGGGACACACTGGACACTTCGATTCTGTGACAGTAGAAAGAACTGATCGAGATCGACGAATCGATGTATATCACACTTTTAGACGAAAATCGATGTACGCATGTATGTATACCCTTTATTGCAGAGAGGAGTTTTCACACACGAAGACCGACGACACTCAAGTACGGGAGGTAAATGGTACTTGCGAGAGACTCCGGCGCGGACCCACTGACTGAGCGCAGCGGGTATACACAGAGTCGGATGAGTGAATGAAGAATAGAAGCGATGCACGGGAGAGAGTAACGAGCGAGAGGCGGCGGAGGAGACTTTCATACCCGTTTATCGGGATTCCCTGTTGCGTACCTTTACGTACGCCGCTCGCATCTACACACGTACACGGGCTCACGTTCCTCCGGGGATTCCTGCTGGCTACTACGGGTTGAATCAACTACGACTGACCCTGCCTCACCGTCAGTCACGTGTTGCACATTCACAAATAAATTCGACGCACGTTCGGCGTCCGGTTCGCGTCTTCGCGACGGCTGGAAACGGGTGAAAATAATACAAATACGAGGTCAACTGTTGCCGATACTATTCGAGGAATCTGACGCATCGCTCGCCGATCGACAGTCGTTAAAAATTCCAATTATTAGTCTAAGTTAAGCTCTTGAGACATCGACGACTTTAACAAAAATTGTGCAAACTGTCTTGGACACTGACGCGAGTAATAGCCGGCGTTTAGCTCGCTTCGCGATGCTAAAAATGGACAAGTACGAGCCCGAGGAATATTTTTTTATGGCTAAAGATGACGTAACGGCGGAGAGGAAAATCGAAAACGACGAGAGAAGCTGGTGTGCATGCGTATGCTTGATTGGTCGTCACCTTGAGGTATTGCGCAATTCTATGCGTGGAGGAGATTAGATGACGCGAAAAACAAATTTTTAAACGTGATTCATTGGTTAAGAACAATATCGATCGTGATTCGTATCTGCGATGCTGGCGTTAATAGTCGCGACAGCCGCTATCTCTGAGTTCGCCGAAACAGGTAGCTACATGCTGCTTAAACAAATTGCTGTGGTCGACTCGAGTCGCGACGAAAAGAGAATTACAAACAATAGAGTTTATTTGAAAAACTATGCCATCGATCAGTCGATTCGACGTGAGATAAAGAGATTCGTGATAGCGTTGGTAATCCCCGGAAACAATGTCGATAAGTCACCGATCGTTAAATGTGGTCGTTAAACGTTAATTAGGGAAGTCCGGGTTCGAGGAACAATGCGATTCCCTTCTTCACTCCTTGGTTTGCAGTTCAGCTGAACGATTTCCCTGGCTAAGATCGGTTGAGCCGAGGAAACGCGGCGGTACGCGTGAATGTACAAATAATGACGAACAAGGGAGAAAGAAAAATGGTCCATCGATGCCATTTTCTTCTCTCCGTTCTGATCTCTTACAACGGAGATTGACCAGATTGAAATCAAAATCAGTTTCCGCCTAGACTCGGTTAAACGCGTAACGAGCACATTAGCGATGCATCGCTCTTAATACTCGGACGATCGGCGATAATAATGATAGGAGGAATCCATTTATTTGAATTGTTCGTAGCCCACGCGCGACGTCTGATTCTCAACGGCCGACGTGTTCGTCGCCGGGTTTGACTCGGATGTCCAGGAATTTTCCTCGTCGAGGTCATCGAACAAGGAAGTGAACGGGAACTTGGTGAGTTAGAAATTACGTTTAGAAACAGGGACAGAGAAAGCGGAAGGCACAAGTGTCGCGAGTCCCTCGAATCGTATCGTTTCCTTTTAAAACTTTGCAGGACGACGGATATCGGCCCATTCGTTTCGTTCGCCGATTATCGCAACATGGTTTATTTGAACACCGACTAGAGCAACACGTATAATCTATGATTTATGATACAGAAACTTTTCGAATACCTAAACGTGCGCGTTCGTGCAAAGAAACTGAACGGACAAACTGGTGCAGGTACATTTATGTCTGAATAATATCGGATTGAATTTGACGTACGAGCGATTGACGAATTTGAAATCTACATATGTATAATATGTGACGACTGTTTGCTCGGGAGGTAGAGCAGCGAGGAATGAAATAGAAACGTGGTAAACGTGAGCAAGCTTACTGGTGTCGCTCGAAACTGGGGAACGATCGACGAGTCGTTAAATGCCAAGGATAAAGGAGACCCACCACGTTTCTCTTCCTATTCGATCTACCTGTACCTACGACGTTGGTCCGCGCGCGCGCGCGCGCGGAAAGGGGATTAGACGAATCGTACAGACAAGGCGTTGATTTCACCTCTAATCAGAACGAATGATCGCTGCACTCGGTCTGACATCTCTCTTCTCTTTTACAGATCCGTTAGCTACTGAACGATCATGTGCAGCGAAAAGTAAAAAACCTGTTTTTATATAAATTTAAGAGTTTTGTCTTATAATCCTGAAGAAAAGGAAGTGTTTTAGCCGGAGAACTTGTTACCAAAATGAACAATGATAGGATGTAATAAAAATTTGTATATAAAAACATTCCTTACTAGATGACAAACATAATAACACTGCAGCCAGAAGTCAGTCCCGGGGACGGAGCGTGGGCGGGCGATCAAACGTGTTGATTTTTAGGAACGATTATGTGCAGCGAAAAGTAAAAAACCTGTTTTCATAAAAATTTAAGAGTTTTGTCTTATAATCCTGAAGAAAAGGAAGTGTTTTAGCCGGAGAACTTGTTACCAAAATGAACAATGATAGGATGTAATAAAAATTTGTATATAAAAACATTCCTTACTAGATGACAAACATAATAACACTGCAGCCAGAAGTCAGTCCCGGGAACGGAGCGTGGGCGGGCGATCAAACGTGTTGATTTTTAGGAACGATTATGTGCAGCGAAAAGTAAAAAACCTGTTTTCATAAAAATTTAAGAGTTTTGTCTTATAATCCTGAAGAAAAGGAAGTGTTTTAGCCGGAGAACTTGTTACCAAAATGAACAATGATAGGATGTAATAAAAATTTGTATATAAAAACATTCCTTACTAGATGACAAACATAATAACACTGCAGCCAGAAGTCAGTCCCGGGAACGGAAGCGTGGCCGGTCGGTCAAACGTGTTAATTTTTAATAAAATCAAGTGCAGTTCTGAAATTTTGTGTACTTGTAGTGTTTAACTGATCGACGTTTGTCTTCTTTTCCTGTTGCGGACGAAGCTCCGACTGTTCGTGGACGCGCGGCTGCTCGTGCGGTAACCCCGGCCGTTGAGTCATTGTAGAAACGAGTGAGAAAGAAATTCCTCAACTCTCACGGTACCGGTCGTTGTATACCGCGTCGCACGTGAACTCCTCTCAACAAAAATGATTAAAAATTGGCCACGAGTCAACGATACTTGCGATACCTTCCGAAACGGCGAAATCCTGACCATTTTCATTTTCCCCGTTATCGTCTATCGCTCCTCGTTCGCAAACCTCTATCCGATACAATATCTTTAAGCGATATTACAATGTGTACGCGGAATCGTCGACGATTAAATAAGTAAATTGCCGCTCCCTCTTCGGTGAATTCAATGCGAGAGTAGTTCGTCAGTATAGAATCCCAGGTTTGTTACATTTTCGAATTCGTCTCGAACACCTGTTGTTACCCGATAATAATCGCGGTTGAATTCTCGTGGCGCGGTTCGCCAGGTGATTGCCATTTGCCGTGCGCGCCGCCGCCGCCGCCGCGTGGCAAGTCTGGATATACGCACGAGGACGGACGAAAATTGCCGATCCAACGGACGGGACTGACGCGTCATCGAAGCGCCAGTTGCGAGTCGGACTTCGTCCCGGTAGCGTTGTCGATCGTCGTACCTTGAAGTCAGTGAAAAACGATTTGACTCGTTTCCAACGCGCGTGTCTTCTTCTCCTCTTCAACGCGCCCGCTTTCTTCGCGTAAACTTCCACGGTAAGGACACCCGCTTCTTTTTACCTCTCCGTCGTTCATTGTTCGAAATCTGTCACGTCGTCGTCCCGCAGCGAATGACCGGTACTGCCGTTGCTGTTGCCTTTTCTTCCTGAAAACCTACTGCCGCGGCTGCTGCTGCTGCTGCTACCTTTTACGTTTCACGATCGACGAGATCATTCATGGTCGTCGTTAACGTGGTCCAATTTTCAACTTGCTAATTATTATTCCCTCTCGCTTTGTGCGCGTACTCGGGACCGGTGATTGCGTCTAATTATTATTATGCAATTTGAGGACGTGGGACGGACGAGTGTGCAGTAATACATATATCGACGTTTGCTTGTTTTCCAAATCGAATCCAGCACAGCTACTCGATTTAATTGCTGCCGCTGTTAATCTGTAAATCGATCGCTCGATCTCGTTGATAGTATGCGACGACGCCGATTCTGTGTACAGCTGTTACACGGATACCTGTTTACGTTTACGCGGAGACAATTATAATGTTGAACTGGAACGAGAAATGGAAATGGAAACGCGATATTTGTGAAAGCGCGGAAATCGATCTTTTCGATATTTAATGAGAACGAGATTCCATCTGCAGGTGGCAACATTTTATCTCGGGTATCTTACGAATAATCTGAATTGCATGAGGGCAGGTATAAAGTGCTGACAGAAGCGCGATCACGGATTTCGGTTGTCTCGGATTCTGACATTGTCGAAGACAAGTTTTCCCTTCGCTTATTTAACAATCAATTCCATTTGTGACCGCGAGTAAGACCGCGCGTCAGAGTAACCGGGCCACGCGGGTTCATCGGTCGAAACGACCTGCTGCGAAGCGATCAGGACCGACAATCGTTACGGTAAAGAATTTTTCATCGAACAATGTACGAAATATCGATTACACAATTTCAACAGCGGTGCATTTCGTTTGTTAGTGAACAAACGGGATCTGTGCATCATTGACCAAGATACTTACAGGGCTATCGTCGTCTGCTATTGCCTGGCAGCGGCAATGGTTCGTCGTTCCGTGGCACGGCACCCGTGTGTACACGCAATAATTCCGGATAAGAATTGTAGAACGAGCTCGGTGTTCTCATGAATCCGCTCGGAAACGAACGACGGAGATAGGCAAGGGAAATTTCTCCGTCAAATGTCAGCACCACGTTATTATACGTATACATTATATTTGGTATTGTTACATCGTCGGGACGAGACGCGCGATATTCTTCACCTAATCGTCAGAGGATTAGAAGAATGGAACGGCGACGGAGGTGCGCGAAAGCGAGACGCCCCGGTGAATTAGCGTGTGAATCGTGAGCGTGTCTGGGATGGGTGAGAAAGAGAGGATGGCCAGATCCAGTAGGTGTCCCGGTGCGCGACGAAAGCTCGTTCGGGTTCGCCCGGTACCACCGATCCGACATCGTTCAGAAGGGAAGCCGGCCTCGATCAGCTGACGAATTAATTCGACGGAAGAAACGAACGTACGTGCGTAAACAACACGGCCGGATTCACTTTGCCTCGCATCCTCGCGGGCGTGGAAACTACGATTCGTACGATCGCGTGACTGTGACTCATCGACGAAGCGATTCTCGATCTCACGAAACCGACTGCCCCCGCGCCCGCCTCTGGATATGGGAACGCGACCGATTCTTTCTTCCCGCTCGCGTAACGTAACGCGGTCGCGGTTACCAGCCCAGGCCAGCCACCACCGTTTAATTATCATATCTCGGCAACGCGAAAAGGCAACGCGTCGCAAGGACGTATATACATAGCAGCGCATTAATTATAAGTGATCGACGTTTTATCGTTTTTACCGTTGCTAGCCAATTTCTCTGTCGAATTATAGTAGCGCTTGTTGTGTTACGATTCACGCGTAGAATTGGTAGCTTATAGCTTGCCAATTTCTCTGTCTGTCGAATTATAGTAGCGCTTTTTGTGTTACGGTTCACGCGTAGAATTGGTAGTTTATAGCTNTAGTAGCGCTTTTTGTGTTACGATTCACGCGTAGAATTGGTTGCGTATAGCTTGACAATCGTTTATCATTTTTACCGCTGCTAGCCATTTTCTCTGTCCGTCGAATTATAGTAGCGCTTTTTGTGTTACGATTCACGCGTAGAATTGGTTGCGTATAACTTGACAATCGTTTATCATTTTTATCGCTGCTAGCCAATTTCTCTGTCCGTCGAATTATAGTAGCGCTTTTTGTGTTACGATTCACGGGTAAAATTGGTTGCTTCTAGCTTGACNTAGTAGCGCTTTTTGTGTTACGATTCACGCGTAGAATTGGTTGCGTATAACTTGACAATCGTTTATCATTTTTATCGCTGCTAGCCAATTTCTCTGTCCGTCGAATTATAGTAGCGCTTTTCGTGTTACGATTCACGCGTAGAATTGGTTGCTTCTAGCTTAACAATCGTTTATCATTTTTGTCGCTGTTAGCCAATCTNGGTTGCTTCTAGCTGGCAACGTGGAATCGCTTGCTCGCGGAGTTTCCACTGTTCTATGCGATTTTCATTTTCAAACGGTGTTTTACGATTAAATTGAATGGGCGANCAACGTGGAATCGCTTGCTCGCGGAGTTTCCACGGTTCTATGCGATTTTCATTTTCAAACGGTGTTTTACGATGAAATTGAATGGGCGACTTGACAGCGTGGCGCGAGGCAGTACGATCGTAATCGCACGCCCCACGCAGACGACTCTCCGTGTCCCATCGTTGAACACGGTCGACGACGATGATCGCGCGAAGGTTGTTCCAATTAATATTAAACGACCGGCGAAACGATACGGCCGTGTACGCGAGTGCACCAACGACGGAGCACTCCGACGGCTCTGTTCTCCTCATTTTTTTCTCTCTCGTATACGGATTGCGAAATTGGGTTTGGGATAATTAGACGGAAGCTACGCAACGCGCGAACGTAACGAGTATCCCATTCGCGGAAAGGTAAAGTAGCTGAGCTGGCTGCCCCGGGTTCGTTGACCGTGACAACAGATAGACTTTCCGGCTCTTACTTTCTCGCGGTGCGGCGGAAGCTTCACGGGAAAAGTGTCTCTGAACGTGACTGACGATAAGCCGCGGCGGCAATACTCGAGGAAAAATGATAACGATTCAAGTGCACTTGTCTATTTTTCGTGTTCTAGCGCTGTTCGAGTCGCGAGAGGCACGAGACGTTGTCGGGACGTTCTCGGAGAAGGCCTCGACCGCGAGATAAAGCTTTTGACCCGACGATCAATACGCGAATCGTTGTATCGATCGAGACAGAATTAGAGAAAACGAAGAAAATTCCGGTTGGCACCCGGTTCGAATGAACTTTCGAGGCACGCGTCAAGCGACGCGTGTCTCCCTGTTCCTGACCGTCGCCGCCGCCGCGTCGGTTTCACCTGCTGCCATTTCCTGTTTCCCGTCGTTATTTACTGATTCATTCGTTTTACTTGGGACAAGAGTGCATCGTGCACGTGACGTCCCTTCGATTGATTCCAAAAATAGGCGCTATGAAAATGGTCGGCGTCGACGCGGGGTGAAACGGTGGTCAGGTTTTCCTTTCTCGGCCGGATTTACAGCCGGTAGTTCGTCATTGAAATTAGCTGGCCATTTGTAAATGAGCGTAACAAGGCCGACGTGGGCAGACCGCGACGCAGGCTCGCGTTTCAAGGATCGAGCAAGGATCTACCGATTCGTTCGACGCGAGCAAGGATCTACCGGTTCGTTTTACCGTTACGGAATACGCTCCTAACGGGATGCTGAGAATGCAGCGGCGAACGAACTAGCCATTCCTCTCTCGCGCTTTCTAGATCACCCGTGCGAGCGATCCTCGGTGAACGTTGCCCCAAAAACCATTTTTACAACGAGAATGTCATCCGTTTCTTTTTTTGAGAGATACTTACTTATACTTGCTGTCCCGAAAGAGTAGGACTGGGCACAGTTCAGTTTTTTATTGTTCTACGCATTCCCCTCTCGTTTACCATTTCCTAATGCAATCTCATTCGTGGCCGATAGTGAATTTTGTTTAATGCAATCTCATTCGTGGCCGATAATGAATTTTGTTTATCCTTGTATACTAACTCCGTATTTGTGAAGCTTAAACCGATCGCTGCAATCCTCGCCACCTCTCAAGCTGCGCGAAATGGTCCTACTCTTTCACGACTACAAGTATAGATAGTATTTGTGAATTTATGACGTAGTTTACGACGATCTGATATGCCGTACCGTCGAGACGAAGTTTCCGACGACGACGTTCCGCGGAACGAACGATGACGACCGCGATAAAGACCCTTTTATCTTCTTTCCGAAAGAAAAGAATACGTAGCGGGTTCATTCGATGGAACAGGTAGTAACGTTGTAACGGGTCTCTCCCGTGTCGACGCAAGTCATTTGCCGACTATTTCGCGCGGGGCCAAGCGCTCGAGAGCGCAGCACTTTGATTCGCAACGGCGTTTTCAAAATTTTGCCACGTCGCGTTTGCGTGGCCTGCCATTCGTGCGACGAACATGCGAGCCTGAATCGTGACGGCGACGTACGTATATACCTCTTATTTGCGTTTCGATAATGACTGATAAAGAGTACGTTTTCACGCGCGTATCGTCACCGATAAACAATGAATCCATTCGATCGATGGATCGTTAAAAAATCGTATCACGTGCTGGATCAAGTCATTTCGCACAGTTTCATTGTCTCGGTTCGTAGTATATATATATAAGCTTTTATTTCAGCCTACTGGCCCAGAAATGGACTTGGTTTACAATTTTGCCCTACCTCCTGTCTCGGTTCGTAGTAGATTTTATTAGAATTTGTCGAATGTTTGTTAGAATTTGTCGTAGGACGAGATTGCATAGAGGTACTTGTAAGATAAAGAACAACTTCGATAACTCAACAACATTTATTCGCGTCCTTTCTCAGTCAATTGCCGTTAACGAATGAATCGCTACTCGCCTTCTCTTCGCAACGCTAGTAACTAAACTATTTTATTTTACATAGTAACGATCTATTATACATAGTAACGATAGATGACATATCGATATACATCGATATTCCTACAGCTTATAGATAGAGTAGTAAATGTATGTACTCTGTAAATGGAAGCGGTGGGTCGTTAGAAATGAAGAAAACATGAAGTTGGCGAAGCTACTCACTCAATTTCGTTATTCCTTTATTAAAAATGTGTATTTTTCAAATCGGTCGCTAAACGTATCGCGTCATGAAAGAGAGAGATAGAATCCCAATTCGATTCTCTTTCGCTTTTCATTTGGAGGACGCTTTCTGGCCAAGCTTGTCTATTCCATCTATAATACCTCTATGCGAGATCGCGGTCGTGGTTTTCGAGACCGAGTCGAATCGNATGACATATCGATATACATCGATATTCCTACAGCTTATAGATAGAGTAGGTAAGCCATAGGGTCCTCTGTAAATGGAAGCGGTGGGTCGTTAGAAATGAAGAAAACATGAAGTTGGCGAAGCTACTCACTCTATTTCGTTATTCCTTTATTAAAAATGTATATTTTGCAAATCGGTCGCTAAACGTATCGCGTCATGAAACGCGTCGCCTTGTTTCGCGACTCTTTGCCCGTTTCCTCGAGGGTCGGTCTCGAAATCCTCATCGAACGGCTCTGACGGCGGACACTTGTGTTGCTTCTTCAGTCAATAACGCGGTCGCCCCGGTCTGACCGATCAGTGGCCGTCGGGCGACGACGGTAAAGTTCGCCGAGTCGTCGATTACACGTTTTCACGATTTCACCTGCCGTTTGTCCCTGGAAATCGTTCCGCTCGGAACGAAACGAGGCGGAGTAGTAATAACAAATGCTACAAAACGTTTTCGCCTCGTATTTCGCAAAATCGATGCGTTGCCGATTGGCCGGGGATTTTCTCGGCGTCGCGGAGAGCGCGTTCTCCGCGCGATCCCATCGGGATCGGAAACGAAACCGACCCCTTCCACCGGCTANACAAATGCTACAAAACGTTTTCGCCTCGTATTTCGCAAAATCGATGCGTCGCCGATTGGCCGGGGATTTTCTCGGCGTCGCGGAGCGCGCGTTCCACGCCGATTCTTCTCCACGCGATCCCATCGGGATCGGAAACGAAACCGACCCCTTCCACCGGCTAAATCCGTTCCTCCGTTTCTGGAGAAAGTCGCTCACCGCGCATCGCGTATCTGCTTAAAAGAGATAAAGGGATTCTCGTTCTCCCAGAGCGAATTCGCACGAGGAAACTCGTCGTCGCTGAATCGCGGTCCCGTCGGTGGAAACGTTTTCTCACCGTCGAGCATGAGAATCGAGTCGGCGAACGACGAGGTCGAGCTCTCAAGGGAGAAGATCGTAGGCAGTGCAGCGCGAATCGAGTAGGCGACGTTAGCCNCGGTCCCGTCGGTGGAAACGTTTTCTCACCGTCGAGCATGAGAATCGAGCCGGTGAACGACGAGGTCGAGCTCTCAAGGGAGAAGATCGTAGGCAGTGCAGCGCGAATCGAGTAGGCGACGTTAGCCGACGTTCTGATTTTTGTTGGTTTGTTGTCAGAGCGCAGACCAGGCCGGCATGGAGAACCAGCAGGTCTGGGTGCGAGACCCTCAGGAGGGTTTCATAATCGGCAAGTTCACGGACATGGTCGACGGGGACGCGTTGATCGTACCGCTGGACCCGAAGTATCCGCAGCGCTCTTGTCCACTGGACCAAGTCTATCCCGCTGGAGAATACACCAAAGACGTCGAAGACAACTGTAATTTCATTTGCCACCGTGCGCTCTCGCTTACCTCTCTCCATAACTCGTTGTACGTACACGTGTTGATCTCGCGACAGAAGGAGAAAGTACAGAACTACTAAAAATACTGATCTAGATCGATAAGGAGCGAACGTGCCGAGCGCGACGCCGCCCCGATGAGATATTGCAAACGAATATAGTAGTATCTGCAAGTAGAGCGAATAGATAAATTCGCGAGATCGAGATGAAAGTCTCGCGAAACCGAAACTGACGACGACGAACACAGAGAGAGACAGCGATCTATGTTAGAGGGGAAGCGAAACGCACAGTGTTTTATGTTTAACTTTTAAGCCGACTTTCTACGCTTTTGAAAAACCGGCTTTCACCGCCTTTCCAACTTTGCTCCGTTTTTCGTGTTCCCAGGCGCCCTGATGTACCTGAACGAGGCCACGCTACTGAACAACATACGCACCCGTTATTTCAAGGACAGAATATACGTGAGAACGATATCCGGTGTTACTTACCTCAGTCTACTACCGCTGTTACTATCGATCGTAAGAGCGGCACGACTCTTTTCTGATCCCTAAGCGTGTATTCATATTTTGTAGACTTACGTGGCCAACATTTTGATCGCCGTAAATCCTTACTGCGAGATCAGAGACCTTTACTCGGCCGAAACGATCAAGGGTTACAAGGGGAAATCGTTGGGGGAGACGCCGCCGCACGTTTTCGCCATCGGTAAATTTTTAATCGTCGCTTTCGTCGTTGTCGTGATATAGACGACTGACTCGGTTCTCATTTTATTTTTAGCCGACAAAGCGTTTAGAGACATGAAAGTGCTGAAGCAATCGCAGAGTATCATCGTTTCCGGCGAATCTGGAGCCGGCAAGACTGAATCGACCAAGTACCTGCTCAGATATCTCTGCGATTTGTGGGGATCGGCGGCTGGCCCGATCGAGCAGAAAATTTTAGATGGTACACACGCGCAGAGATATTTACTATACATATACATACATATATAGTATTGATGTATTGATATGTTGATGCACGTATTTCCTAACAGCGAATCCGGTGTTGGAAGCTTTCGGAAACGCGAAGACCAAAAGGAACAACAACAGTTCTCGATTCGGTAAATTTATGGAGGTCCACTTCGACTCGAAGTGCCAAGTGGTCGGCGGGTACATCTCCCATTATCTGTTGGAGAAATCGAGGGTCTGCCTTCAAAGTCCCGACGAAAGGAATTATCACGTGTTCTACATGATGTGCGCCGGTGCGCCGGCGGAGCTCCGCGCCAAACTCGGCATCTCGAGACCGGACGATTTTCATTATCTGAGAAACGGTTGCACGCAATACTTCTGCAACGAGGAGTCGGGGAAGAGATTGAACGAGGCACAGAAGAGCCGCGATCAAATTGCGAAGGGCAGCTTGCACGATCCGATTCTGGACGACGTCGAAGGGTTCAATGCCATCGACCAGGTAAAAACTATTACTGTAGCTACGACCTCGAAGGCGTTGTCGAACACGGTTTTCCGCGTCCTCGAGATGGTGACGATGATAATAATTCGTCTGTGTTTTATCCCTCTCTGCCGATCGGATCTTTCGACGTTCGTCGAAGGAAAGGGCAACGGTAATACGAGTAGTC
>SMSR01015693.1:2015-17583 GCA_019453355.1 Ceratina japonica | reverse complement strand
TTGGAGAAATCGAGGGTCTGCCTTCAAAGTCCCGACGAAAGGAATTATCACGTGTTCTACATGATGTGCGCCGGTGCGCCGGCGGAGCTCCGCGCCAAACTCGGCATCTCGAGACCGGACGATTTTCATTATCTGAGAAACGGTTGCACGCAATACTTCTGCAACGAGGAGTCGGGGAAGAGATTGAACGAGGCACAGAAGAGCCGCGATCAAATTGCGAAGGGCAGCTTGCACGATCCGATTCTGGACGACGTCGAAGGGTTCAATGCCATCGACCAGGTAAAAACTATTACTGTAGCTACGACCTCGAAGGCGTTGTCGAACACGGTTTTCCGCGTCCTCGAGATGGTGACGATGATAATAATTCGTCTGTGTTTTATCCCTCTCTGCCGATCGGATCTTTCGACGTTCGTCGAAGGAAAGGGCAACGGTAATACGAGTAGTCACGTTCTAGAACGATCGTAGTCGAGCACTCTCTCCTCCGCCGTTCACCGTTCACCCTTCTTCACCTTTCACATTCGACGATACCTGTTTAGCGAGAGCAATTTTTAATTCACGTCGTACTCCTGGTACACACGATGGTAGTTGTAGTAGTAGTAGTAATAGTAGCAGTGATGTTGGTGGTAGTATAGCAATGCTGGCTGGGAAGTGACGAAAAATGATTTTGCACAGGCGTTGACGAGACTCGGTCTGACCGAGGCGGAGAGGATGGAGATTTACACGATGGTAGCCGCCGTTCTGCATTTGGGCAATATAACGTTCGAGGACAACCCGGAAGATACGAAGGGCGGGTCTAGGATATGCGCCAGTTCGGAGAAAGCGATGTCGACCAGCGCTAGACTGTTAGGCGTCGATCCCGAAGAGCTGAGGCAGGCGTTAGTCTCGAAGGTGATGATGACCAGCCGCGGCGGCGTCAAGGGAACGGTGATCATGGTGCCGCTGAAGGTCTACGAGGCGAACAACGCGAGAGACGCTCTGGCCAAAGCGATTTACAGCAAACTGTTCGACCACATAGTGGCTCGGATCAACAAGAGCATCCCGTTCAAGGCTTCCAGTTATTACATCGGCGTGTTGGACATCGCCGGATTCGAGTACTTCAAAGTGAACAGTTTCGAGCAGTTCTGCATCAATTACTGCAACGAGAAGCTGCAGCAGTTCTTCAACGAGCGGATCTTGAAGTACGAGCAGGACCTCTACGCGAGGGAGTCCCTGAACGTGCCGAAGATATCGTACGTCGACAACCAGGACTGCATCGATCTGATCGAGTCGAAGAACATGGGGATCTTCAGTCTGTTGGACGAAGAGTCGAAGCTACCGACTCACAGCTTCGCGCATTTCACCAGCGAGGTCCATCGGGTCTGGAACAGCCACTTCCGGATAACGTTGCCGCGCACCTCCCGCCTGAAGGCTCACAGGGAACTGCGCGACGACGAGGGATTCGTGATCCGCCATTACGCCGGCGGCGTCTGCTACCAGACGAACCAGTTCATAGAGAAGAACAACGACGCCCTCCACGCGTCCTTGGAAGCGTTGATCCAAGAGAGCAGCAATAAATTCCTCCGGACGCAGTTCGCCAACAACTTCGGCAGCCAGCAGCAAAAGGGGAAGCTGACGTTCATCAGCGTCGGCAGTAAATTCAAGACGCAGCTCGGCGAGCTGATGGACAAATTGAAGAGCAACGGGACCAATTTCATTCGTTGCATCAAACCGAACAACGACATGGTGGCCCGTCAGTTCGACGGGAACAGCATCCTGGGCCAGCTCCGTTGTTCCGGGATGACGTCCGTGCTGGAACTGATGGAGCACGGCTACCCGAGCAGAGTTCCATTCCAAGAACTGTACAACATGTACAAGTCCTATCTGCCGCCGGAATTGGCGAAACTAGAACCGAGATTCTTCTGCGAGGCGTTGTTGCACAGTTTGAAGTTGAACAAGAAGGACTTCAAGTTCGGTATTACCAGAGTGTTCTTCAAGCCGGGCAAGTTCGCCGAGTTCGACAAGATCATGAGGTCCGACCCGGAGAATCTACGGAAGCTGGTGGCGAACGTGAAGAAGTGGTTGCTCAGGTCTCGATGGAACAAGATGCAGTTCTGCGCGCTGTCCGTTATCAAACTGAAGAACAAGATCATATACCGCAGGCACCACCTGATCGTCCTGCAGAAGACGGCCAGGATGTACATAGCCAAGAAGCAGCATCGTCCTCGCATAAAGGGGTACGCGAAGATAACGAACTTGGAGAAACAGCTGAACGGAATGGAGGAGACGTCGAACCAGTTGAGGGACCGCGAGAAATCGATCGGCGACATAAACAGACTGCGAGCCGATTTGCGCGCGGCCAGGGACAGGATCAAGGATAACGAGCGAATCGGACCGGCGGCGATCGATTCGTTGTACACGAGTCTGGTGAACCGGGTCAACGACCAGATGGCCTCGCTTCGTCGCATGGTCGAGCAGCAGAAGATCGCGGAGGAACAGGCGAAGTTAGCCAAGATCCAACGGGAATTAGAATTGGAGAAGGAGAGGAAAGAGGCCGAGGAACGGCGGAAGAGAGACGAGGAGGACAATAGGAGGAAGAAGCACGATATCGAGGCGAGGAGGAAGATGGAAGAGGAGCAGAAGAGGAGGCAAGAGGAAGAAGACAAAAGGACTGCCGCGGCTTTCCAAGTAAGTCGACTCTATCGCATCGTATGGTATCGTGTCGTATCTTATCGTATCGTATCGTATTTTATTGTATCGTATCGTTAGAACTAGAATATAAATCTGATAATAGTGAATAGAAGTTCTGTCAACGATGATTTATTGCTTTACGTTATCACGTCCACCGCTGGTCTATAAGTAACGCACAACGAATCGTTTGTATTCTTCAGGCGCAGTTGGACAAGGAAGCGATGGAAGAGAACAGGTACCGGGAGTTGTTGGAGCAANTCCTGCAGAAGACGGCCAGGATGTACATAGCCAAGAAGCAGCATCGTCCTCGCATAAAGGGGTACGCGAAGATAACGAACTTGGAGAAACAGCTGAACGGAATGGAGGAGACGTCGAACCAGTTGAGGGACCGCGAGAAATCGATCGGCGACATAAACAGACTGCGAGCCGATTTGCGCGCGGCCAGGGACAGGATCAAGGATAACGAGCGAATCGGACCGGCGGCGATCGATTCGTTGTACACGAGTCTGGTGAACCGGGTCAACGACCAGATGGCCTCGCTTCGTCGCATGGTCGAGCAGCAGAAGATCGCGGAGGAACAGGCGAAGTTAGCCAAGATCCAACGGGAATTAGAATTGGAGAAGGAGAGGAAAGAGGCCGAGGAACGGCGGAAGAGAGACGAGGAGGACAATAGGAGGAAGAAGCACGATATCGAGGCGAGGAGGAAGATGGAAGAGGAGCAGAAGAGGAGGCAAGAGGAAGAAGACAAAAGGACTGCCGCGGCTTTCCAAGTAAGTCGACTCTATCGCATCGTATGGTATCGTGTCGTATCTTATCGTATCGTATCGTATTTTATTGTATCGTATCGTTAGAACTAGAATATAAATCTGATAATAGTGAATAGAAGTTCTGTCAACGATGATTTATTGCTTTACGTTATCACGTCCACCGCTGGTCTATAAGTAACGCACAACGAATCGTTTGTATTCTTCAGGCGCAGTTGGACAAGGAAGCGATGGAAGAGAACAGGTACCGGGAGTTGTTGGAGCAAGAGAGGAGAGACCACGAATTGGCGGTGAGGCTGGCTCAAGAATCGGACGGACAAGTCGAAGATTCGCCGCCGCTCATTCGCAGGTATTCACGTTTCGTTTCGCTTTTTGCGCTCCACTCCTCTCACCCCCGCTTATTATCGATTATATCGACCGACCGATCGACCAGAGCTATATATTACGTTGAATATGTACATGTAGCGGTTCCGCTGTGCGAGTACCATCGAACAACAACAACAACAACAACCGGCTGGCAAGGTATCGTTAGATTTGTTGAGGTTTAATGCACGCTATCTCTAATCTTTTCGACTCGACTTCTTCCGCGACTAACTTTTATTAACACCCGCGCGTTCCTCGCACTTAAAATCTGTCTATCCACGACCTCGATGGTTTACGGGCTTGGTTGGTTTCCCCGCGAATATGTTCTCGCATTCGCGCGTCTGCAGTGTTAGCTACTACACCGTTCTACCGACGACTCGGTAGAATTGAACATCCAATGATAATCTGTCTTTCGTCTCAATGTTGAAAAACATCATTGGTCGGTTAATTTAATTACTGGTACTCTTGCCCGAAACGAAACAGGTCGGACCAAGTGCGCAACAACCAGGCGATGACCATGGCGAATAAAAAGTATGACTTGTCCAAGTGGAAGTACTCGGAGTTACGAGATGCTATAAACACGTCGTGTGACATCGAGCTGCTGGAGGTAAGCGCTCCTCGAGTACTCGAGTGACTCGATTCGTGAAACATTTGTTTTCGAAGGCTTGTCGTCACGAGTTCCACCGGAGATTGAAGGTGTATCACGCGTGGAAAGCGAGGAATCGCAGACGAACCACCATGGACGAGAACGAAAGAGCACCGAGATCCATCATGGAAGCTGGTAACGATCGTTTGGTTGACACGTTTCACCGTCGACGACGAGTAGTATGAATATACACACATGTGTACAATTTATTTCAGCCGCGAGGACACCGAGAGCTACGATGAAACAACCCGTAACGGAGACCACGCAGAGATACTTCAGAATCCCTTTCGTACGGTCAACGGCGACTGGCCAACAGGAGAATCACACGTCCAGTAAGCGAGGATGGTGGTACGCCCACTTCGATGGCCAATACGTCGCCCGACAAATGGAGCTCCACCCTGACAAACCACCGATTCTACTGGTAGCAGGTAAAACGCAACTTTCATTGTATCCGAAAGTAGTTACGAGTGACGGGCAAATGGGAGCGATACCAAAATCGACTATTAAAATCGGCCTTAATCCGCGCGTCGAGCGTGTCTCGTTAGAAGCGGAAAACGGAGATCGCGTGGCTGCGATGCAACAGTCGTCGATGTTTCGAGTTCCGAGTCAAAGAAAAATTGATTTCTGTCGAAAAGGTATCGACGACATGCAAATGTGCGAGCTCAGCCTGGACGAGACTGGACTGACCAGGAAACGCGGGGCCGAGGTGTTGGAGCACGAATTCAATCGCGAGTGGGAGAAACACGGTGGTAAGCCGTACGTTCCACCGTGCGACCGTAAGAAATAACGACCGACTACATTGCGCGCATCGACGGTCACGGGCGATGGTAGTGGATCGAAATGCTACAAGTTCTTTCGATCATTCGAGGGCGAGCTCGCAGCACAGTGCCTTAGTTAGAAGATTCCGGGCCTTTACCCACGCCGAAGGCAACTCTTCCGTAGACCACTGAAGTCTCTTCGAATATTTACGTACTACTTCGAAGTAGAAGTAGAAATCTCTTCGAATCAGAGCCGTTCGAAGCAAAACGTATTTTTCAACGAATCGATCGATGCGACGTGTTCGCGGTGGCCGAAATTCGTTCGTTCAGTATTCGAAATCGATGTAAAATCGTGTGTGTTGGTTTTTTCAATCCGAAGGAATAAATTCGGAGAGAGCGCGATCTCCTATTCCGAATTCAAGTCGTTTCGGTCGTTTCGTTTCTCTTTTATGAAGGAAATTCACTCGTCACGGTATTAACGGTTGGTAGTAGAAAAGTAACATGAATTTTTATTATAGCGTTTCCAATGGAAACGTTCGTCACGGTTCCTCCGTCGAAGCCGACACCGCCTCCTCCGGTTCTATACTAGACGAATAATTCTACTTATTTACGATACATATAATTTAAAGTATTCCATGTTATTGCACTCCTTTCGCCTGTATTTAAAACGGAACCTCGTCCGACGAGGTAACTTGTATCCATCGAACACGTTTCGAAATAAATCACGTTTCTCGCTTATGTCGATCGGCAATAATAATTCCACTGTCTGATCGGTCTTATCAACGACTGGGCGGCGGTACCCAGCCACCGAAAGCCGTTTCGAATTCCTTCGCGACCGCTAGACAGAGATGGTCTTGATTCTGTGCAGAGATCACCTGGAACGACGAACGTCATGCTACGAATTTGTTAGCGGTACAATAGTTTGCTTACCTGTAGTCCGATCGGTAGTCCGTCGTCGTTCAAGCCCATCGGTATATGCGTGGCTGGCATTTGCAACATGTTCGCCAGCGAGCAATAGTGATTGCAGTCAAATATAAAGAGCATGAGCTCGCTGTACTCCGCTGGACAAGGGAAAGTGGGACATATCAACACTCCGTTGTCTTTCAGCAAATTCTGTAAAAAGTGCACAGGCATATAGACGCGCTTCCGCTGTCAAAGTGGATCGTCGCAGCGGGATCTATACGCGATCCATCTGCGACGGTCGTCTCATCCGTTCGAGATGAAAATCGGCGATCGTACGTTAAACGTCTGACACAGTTCGTCTTTCATTTGGAAATAGCGCTTCGACGTTTCACTCGAGACGAAAGCCTTGGTATCGAAGACCAGTTGCGCGTAACAGGTCGACGAGATGTATTGCGACAAGCCGAACATCGATTTGACCAGTTCGAGCGTCGCGCTCTTGCTCTGAAACAAATACGACGACGTCACGATTACTTTAAATCGGGGGAGAGTCGAGCGGAAATATCGTTACCCTCGGATGATCGGGATCGAGCATATCCGGTAGTTCCAAGTTCGCAAAGACGCACAACACGATCGAGAACAAGTCTTTCAGCCAACTTTGCGCCAACTGGAAAGCAACACAGACTTCAGATTTTCACGGAAGGGACAATGTACGTCCGTTCCACGTTTCACCTGTTCCACTCTGACTCCCTTCTCGGAGAGATGTCTCGCCGCTCTGTGCACCGCTCTCTTCATGTCCAGCGTAGACGACTTGATACTGCTACCGTTGTCTATGGTGTCTACGTAGAAGACCCTCAGCTCGTTCAAGTTCACTGGGTCGTCAATCTTTGGTAACAACGGTGTCTCCGATCTCGAGTTGAACAGTCTCATGGCCAAGTAGAGATCGTCGACGTACCGCGCCATTGGCCCGAGGACCAACATGGACCGGAACAGGTCTTGTTCCGACGAGGGCATGTGGCCCCGGATGGGAACGACGTCTGAAAGGAGAAATAAGAGATGTGCGAGAGAGTTGAGAGATTAGTCGAGCGGGGAGAGACTCGTTGCGCACCTGGACTGGGTTTGTGACCGAAAATGCCGGTGAAGAGGGCCGGCACTCTGATGGAGCCACCCAAGTCGGAGCCAAGGCCGAGCATCGACGCTCCGGCACTGATCAACGTGGCCTGCGATCATCAAACGAGAGAGAAGAGAGGTAAGAGAGGAAAAGTTTCCAGAACGGAAGAATATGACATTAGCGTTCATTTTAGCTTAAACGCGCGTATAAAAATGGCAAAACAGCGAGACGGTTACAAAGTTCATTTCCTGTACATTGCCTCTGCTCGGTAATTGCCGAGAGAATCGTTGCATAAAAGAGTAAGATTATAAAACAGATCGATCTCAATAATAGCCGTTAGTTAATGGAAATTTGTTGTTTTTTGCATGATAGATTGCTTTGACCTATCATGTCTTGTAAGAGACGTTATTATTAATCGTTTCGTCGTAATCGTACGGCTTGGAACAGTGAAGTTTAGCCAGCTCCTGCGTATATGTGCGTCTCCTTCCTAGCGGAACACATAGATATTTCAATATGTATGTATATGTATATCGAAATTTCAATGTGTCCCGCACACAAACGCAGGAGCTGGCTACACTTCACTGTCCCTGATTGTACAATCGCGGACAGTGGAACGCACACAAACGCGAAGGTAACTAAACTTCACTGTTCCTGATTGTACATAAAGCGTCCGACTTTGGAAGCCCATACCTCGCCTCCCGAGGATCCTCCTGGCGTTCTCCTCATGTCGTACGGGTTCAACGTGCGCCCGTGTAGAAAATTATTACAGTGGAGGCACGAGCAAAGTTCCGGCGTGTTGCTCACCAGCAACGGAATCGCTCCGGCCTCTTTTAATATTTTCACTGCCGCGCCGTCCTCCCGAGCCTTCACCCCTTTCCTCCTCAACGTGTTACCCGTGAGACTCAACCCTTAAATTCGATTTAACGAGAGAATCAATGCGCCTTCTACTCCTTACGTTCTCAGTTTCATTTCTATTATTATTTTCGTCGTTGTCGTTATCTCACGAATTTATTGCGTTACCTTTGAGCGAGCAACTTTCTTTGATGGTGACCGGCACACCGTAAAGCGGTGCCACTGTTTCTAGCTCCTTCGGATTCACTTCGCCGCTCCTCAGCTTGGCGTCGCACGATTTCGCCTCGTTCAGGGCTTCCTCGAACCGATCCTCTACCACTGCGTTCAACAAGGGGTTCACTTCCTCGACGCGTCGAATGTACGCCTCCACTAACGCTTGGCTGGAGAGCTTATCGACGCACGCGTTCAGTAACGTCGTTGTATTCGAAATTTTATGTAACTTTTCACAGTTTTCCCGTGATACTTACTTCTCCGTTCCTGATCTTCGCGGCCGACGCGGTCGCGCTCAATTTCAATAAGGGATTCTCGATTGGAGGTAAAAGCGGTGGTTTTCTGAAGTAAATGAGCGCGAATATGGGTCGAAGTGCATAATACATGATGCGACATATCAGTATCCATAGTTTGGCGAGCATTAATCCCATTTTGCCTGAAAAGGTACGAAGGATAGTTCGCAATCGGTTGGGTACAAAGTCGGGAAGGCGCAGGAGCGTGTTCGATTTGATTTCGTATCACGATCCGTGAAACCGGGCTACGCGGGAGGTCTATCACCCGATCGTGCCGGCCGACGATCGACTGACGATTCGGACGAGGTGGAACGCGTCCGGCGTAAAAGTTTCTCAAATAACTACTAGACGTGAACGTAATTGTTGCGCGAGACGTCTAGATTTTCATAAGAGCCTTCTCACTTTCCCTTACTCGCGAATATCGCTTGTTCGTAGTTATACATTTATGTTTCGTTTAGGTTCAAACATTGAGACGAGGCGTAAATCACGATTCGATCGTATCTCGACCATAAATTCGCGAAAGCATGAAATCGCTTCAAGAGAATGACTTTTAATTAATTTTCATTGTAAATGAGGAGGTGAACTCTTCGATCCGTTTCAATTAGTTATTATGCACATACAATAAAAAGATAGGATCTCTGACGCAGGAGACAATAATGGACTTCGGCCGAGCCGATGAAACGAACTTTGTTGCATGATTCTGCCGCTTCTCATATTTCTTTTTGCAAAAATGAAACGATTCAAATTTCGGTTTGATACTATGTTTCGGATTGAGATAGGCCTACGGCACTAATTATGGAATTTATGCAGGAGACTTTTACAAGGACGTCCGGTAAACAAGAAACGTTAGATCAACCTTTTGAAATATTGATTTTATATAAATTATATAAACGTCACGACATAATGTTTTATAAATATTTTTAAAATATTACTTAATAATATTACTTCATAATAAAGTTGCACGCAACATTAAAAACTGCATACTTTATAATATTATCACGTTATTGAAAAACGTTAAAGTAACCTTGTGGCAATGATTTCTTGCTTACTGGGCGTCCGGTAGATGTGTCACTTCGATGACGATGAACACCTTTTCGAGTTCGCGTACATTTTCGTTCGGAAACAAAGATCGAATTAGAATATAATGTGCACTTCGCACTCGTCGACAGACGAACTGTTCGCGGGTTACCGGAATTCCAAGGTTCACTCAAATTTCGGCTCGATCATTATTAACGAGACCACTTTTAAATTTCGATCGAAAAGATCGATTCGTATTAATTAGAACGACGTCGCGCAAATCTATATCGTCGGCTCGGAATTCTCGTCGATCGGACCGGGGAATTTGTTCGTTTCACTTCTTTCTTCAAACTGCAATGTCAGTTTCCGCAAAAATGCGCGGTGCAAATGCTGTGCAAGCGTCCATTCGCTGCATTTCTTGATAAACACTTCTCATCTTCGCTTACGCAATGCACATGAAAGGTTCAAGATTCCTCGAGCGTCGATCAAACGAATCGTCAGCGACGACGTAGATACAAGGGTCTCTTATAAATTCGCAAATTTGATCCTTCGAACAAATTCCCCTCGCGATCATCTAAGACTTGATTTGAGTCAGTTCAACGGCGAAACGACACCGTACCGATACATGAAAAGGATCCAGAGTATTTCATATTCTTACACTGTAACGTTTGACGTCTATCAAAGAGATATCGTACAATCGGGATTAGATCGAATCGCGTTTTACCCCCGTCGACCTTCTTCCTTCTTCCGAACGAAACCACGAAAGAGACGAAATTATATTAAAACTGTTAAAAGATATATGCGCCCGTACGACGAACGGCTTGATCGACTAATAACAGGAGATTCGTTGTTCCGTCGAAGACACTTGACCTTTTCGGAGATCAAGGATGTGTTCGATAGTAGTTTATCGAGTCGCGTTATCACGGAATCGATCACGGTCAACACAGGTCTCGTGGACCTCTTTCGTCGGTGAACTATGGAACGATACTGATCGCGAGAGACGTCGGATCGGATCGACGGTGGTCTCGGACGGTCGATTATNAAAAGATATATGCGCCCGTACGACGAACGGCTTGATCGACTAATAACAGCTACGGAGATTCGTTGTTCCGTCGAAGACACTTGACCTTCTCGGAGATTAAGGATGTTTTCGATAGTAATTTATCGAGTCGCGTTATCACGGAATCGATCACGGTCATCACAGGTCTCGTGGACCTCTTTCGTCGGTGAACTACGGGACGATACTGATCGCGAGAGACGTCGGGTCGGATCGACGGTGGTCTCGGACGGTCGATTGTGAACGTCTTACTCTCGCTGACAAGCCGAATTGTTCAAGGGTTGTTTCGCTCTCTTCTACGCGTAGACCGCAGATTTTTATACGGAATGGTGTACGAAATTCGCGATTGTTCTCGGTCTGTTGTACGAAAACGGTGTGATGGAATATTGTCACGTCACTCTTGATGCGCGCTCTTCCTCCCGTACATCNGAACGTCTTACTCTCGCTGACAAGCCGAATTGTTCAAGGGTTGTTTCGCGCTTCTACGCGTAGACCGCAGATTTTTATACGGAATGGTGTACGAAATTCGCGATTGTTCTCGGTCTGTTGTACGAAAACGGTGTGATGCAATATTCTCACGTCACTCTTGATGCGCGCTCTTCCCCCCGTACACCTTTTATACGCGTCCGACGCGGACGTTGTATAATTTCATCGGACATCATAATTTTCCGTTGTCAAGTGTATACATAGTTGTTTGTCGGCACGTGTGGTACGTTCATAGTCCAGAAGAATCGTACACTCGGTAATAAAAATTGACAAACACACTGCCGAAGCTTTGCAGGAACTTCATCGAATTCATTTATTTAGCGGATGAAAAATGCTTCCGCCGAAACTCGTATACAAATAAAACTGTCGACACGTTTAAACGCGTCAGACGAAATTAAAAGGTGAACTCGCCTAACATATTCGTCAGTCATCGTCGCCGATGACTTTTACGATAACGCGTCCGACCTTCCCGTGATTAACGATTAGAGAACTACGTTCGCGAAAAAAGAAGGACGTGAACGTGAAGGACACTTGAGACGCGGAATGACGCGGGTTGTTGCTTTTACGAGATCACGCTTCGAGAGGGAATTACCTCCGGAGAAAGGAATGAGGAAGTAGACGAAGTAGACTTTGGTTTAACGAGTTTGTTTATTTGTTCGCGGACGATTGAAAACGGTAAGGCACAACGCCTTCGAAAAACTTGATTACGCGAAAAGCATAAAAAAATATTTGTTAGAGGAAACAGTGGTGATCATGTTCGATGTACGTCTCGACTCTCTTAAATTCTATATACGTTAGATGCGTTTCTCGTCGGCAGAATCGAATACCGCGTAACGCGATTATCCCCCGCCACATTACATAGATGTGGGCAGCTTTCGAGACTGGTAGCGACGCATGTATCACTGGTCCTTACCTCGACGACGATCAAAATAGAAGATCAGATATGTAACTCGTTCGCGGGCGGTCGCTGCCAGCCGCCAAAGGCTTTCTCAATTTCCCTTGCGACTGCGATCGTCAAATAGTCGTTCCCAGCGTTCGCAACGATCTACAAAGATTCGACGTTGATCACTTGTATCACTCCTTCGATCCACTAGCTTCGATCGATCTCGATCCCACGCTACGAGTAATACGCACCTGAATTCCGACGGGGAGTCCTTTCTTGTTCAGTCCCATTGGACACTGAGTCACGGGGAGACCTAGCAGATTGTAGACCGTCATGAAAGTGTAGTCGGGGATCTTTGCGTAAGCCCCGTACGGATAGTGTGCCACCGACGAGTACGACGGGAAGATCAGGACGCCGTCGTTGCCCAAAAGCTCCTGCGATTCACACGTTTTTCACGTTTCTCCGTTACGATTTAAAATCGTTGTCAAATTCCTCGACCGTGGTAGGAGTTTGTCGGAAAAATGGACGAGAGCATTTCGAGATGCTTTCGATCCGACATCGGATTGAAAATTCGCGAAACTCACCTCGAACTCCTTTTTCAGTAATTCCTTCTTCTCGATCAACGCCTCCTGTATGTTCTTTGGAAATACATTGTATATCCATTTGAGCGTGCTGAACATGATCACCGGCAGCGAGTTAGACGATACGTGGAATATGGATTTGAACAGCTCGAGAATGGTTTTGCTCGTTCCCTGTTATTTGATAAAGGTGCGTCACGATTAAATTCTATGTGTTGAACGTCGCCAGGCGTGTCGTGAAAGAGAGAGAATATCTTTAGTTCTAATCAAGGTTTGCAAGGTGCTTTCGAGCGAGTCGATCAATGTTACATTTCAATTTCTAACAAGCAGCCCCCGCTTTAGTATAGTATGTAGTGCAGAAGAATTTCAGTCTCTCGCGCTATAAGTACTCTTACTCTTACGGTTAGCGCATTAGGGTCTGTTCACACTAGCGGACCGTACCGTACCGCACCGTAACTTTCACGTAATTTTTGGAGTCGGGCCGTAAAAAAGTAGGGCCGTAGCAAAGAGTCTAAGGGAAACCCGTACATCGTACCTTCAAAAATTACGTACAAATTGATCTGAACCTTAGGGGGTCGGCAGTTAAAGAAAGGTCTAGCATGTAGTCGAAACTGCACAGCACCCACACTTTCGCGCTCGTCTCGAAAAGTCGCCAGTCCTTTCTGAGGGCCCCATGCTTTTACATGGGTTTCCCTTAGACTCTTTGCTACGGCCCGACTCCAAAAATTACGTGAAAGTTACGGTACGGTACGGTACGGTCCGCTAGTGTGAACAGACCCTTATGGTCCGCTGAGTACTGTGACTATTGCGTGTGGTGGGGAGAACTGTTAGAGTATAAGTGAGTTGGACATGCCTGCTGACGATCGAAATTGACGTACCATGTATTTCACGTCTTCGTAGAAACACGGGACCTCCAAGTTTAACAGTAAATGGCCCACCATATCGAACGCGTATTTCATTTCACGCAACTCTGCCTGAAACCATTTATTATATTTATTTTCAAATACAGTGATCGTCACCTCGGCGTCCGACACAAACCTTTTCCACTTTGGACCCGTAAGTGGTTTCGATGTGCGTCCGCAGTTTCTCAATTGCCTGTTTCACGTCGTTGTCGATCGGACTCATAATTGTACAGCAATCGTCCATGTAATAGAATTTTATATTCCTCGGAGATACCTGTCATCGTCAAAGTTTCTATGAGACTACTTAACGCGGCGCGTAATCTCGTCGGTTCGATCAAACGCGGCACAGACAGATACGTCGTTTCGATCGGAACTTCGATTTGTTCGAATATAGAAATACTGAATAGGCACTCCGTCGATTATAAAGTAGATCGTTCGGCGTTCGGTAAACCGAGTCAAGGAATCGTGTCAACGTTGCGATCGTCACGCGACATTGTTACTGTGCAGCCTTTGCGTCGATTAAAAAACCTCCTGGTCCAAGCGACGTCGATATTCCCCCGGTTTCGATATGACCTTCATGACGAGGGGCAGGTCCTCCGCGTACCTCACCATCGTCNCGATCGACTGACGATTCGGACGAGGTGGAACGCGTCCGGCGTAAAAGTTACTCAAATAACTACTAGACGTGAACGTAATTGTTGCGCGAGACGTTTAGATTTTCAACAGAGCCTTCTCACTTTCCCTTACTCGCGAATATCGCTTGTTCGTAGTTATACATTTATGTTTCGTTTAGGTTCAAACATTGAGACGAGGCGTAAATCACGATTCGATCGTATCTCGACCATAAACTCGCGAAAGCATGAAATCGCTTCAAGAGAATCACTTTTAATTCATTTTCATTTTAAATGAGGAGGTGAACTCTTTGATCCGTTTCAATTAGTTATTATGCACATATAAGTCAAGTCAACATACAATAAAAAAATAGGATCTCTGACGCAGGAGACAATGGACTTCGGCCGAGCCGATGAAACGAACTTTGCCGCTTCTCATATTTCTTTTTGCAAAAATGAAACGATTCAAATTTCGGTTTGATACTATGTTTCGGTTTGAGATAGGCCTACGGCGCTAATTATGGAATTTATGCAGGAGACTTTTACAAGGACGTCCGGTAGATGTGTCACTTCGATGACGATGAACACCTTTTCGAGTTTCGTTCGGAAACAAAGATCAAATTAGAATACAATGTGCACTTCGCACTCGTCGACAGACGAACTGTTCGCGGGTTACCGGAATTCCAAGGTTCACTCAAATTTCGGCTCGATCATTATTAACGAGACCACTTTTAAATTTCGATCGAAAAGATTAGAACGACGTCGCGCAAATCTATATCGTCGGCTCGGAATTCTCGTCGATCGGACCGGGGAATTTGTTCGTTTCATCTTTTTCTTCAAACTGCAATGTCAGTTTCCGCAAAAATGCGCGGTGCAAATGTTGTGCAAGCGTCCATTCGCTGCATTTCTTGATAAACACTTCTCATCTTCGCTTGCGCAATGCACATGAAAGATTCAAGATTCCTCGAGCGTCGATCAAACGAATCGTCAGCGACGACGTAGATACAAGAGTCTCTTATAAATTCGCAAATTTGATCCTTCGAACAAATTCCCCTCGCGATCATCTAAGACTTGATTTGAGTCAGTTCAACGGCGAAACGACACCGTACCGATACATGAAAAGGATCCAGAGTATTTCATATTCTTACACTGTAACGTTTGACGTCTATCAAAGAGATATCGTACAATCGGGATTAGATCGAATCGCGTTTTACCCCCGTCGACCTTCTTCCTTCTTCCGAACGAAACCACGAAANGCCGTGGGTTTGTGACCAAAAACTCCGCAGAACATGGCCGGTAGTCTCGCGGATCCTCCTATGTCCGACGCGAGGCTCACACACGAAGCGGCGGAGCCCAAAAGAGCTGCCTGGAAAAGGAACAGACGTGTCATCACAGAGTCTGCGGTCTAATCGGTACGAGAGAAAAGATCGGCCGCGAACCTCGCCGCCGGAAGAGCCACCGGGTACTCGA
>SMSR01015692.1:48260-74671 GCA_019453355.1 Ceratina japonica | reverse complement strand
GCAAAAATTAGAATAATAATAAGAATAATTATAAGAATGTTCGGAAATTGGAGAACAATTTTGTACATTTTTCATTGAAGTATTTTATAATGAATTCTATGAATCTGAAATTGAATAACAATAAGAATAAGAATAATGTGGTGAGTGAATGTTCGGATAAGTGTGAAGTATGCGCCGAATGAGAAGAAGGTGTATATGGCAATAATGTACGAACGTAAGGAGAAAGAGAGTCAGTCGAGCATCAAGCTGTAAGCAATACAGACGTCTTCAGAAGAGAATAAGAATATTAAAAAATTGGAGAACAATTATGTACATTTTTCATTGAAGCATTTTACAGTGAATTCTATAAATTCAAAACTGAATAACAAAAAGAAACAAAAAGAAATTGAATTCTTAAATACAATATTGAAGAAATTGTGCACTTTTCATGAATAATAGATATACGAATATTTATGGTTGTTATTCTCTGGCGAATTTCAGTTATCGAATATTAGATTTGATCGAAAACTTCTTGCGAACTCTAATCTCTCTTTGTGCACTTCTTTAGCGAACGCCTCAGTGATGACTCCCTCCTTCAACAGCTTGTCGCTGTAAATAGTGAGGACGTTGGGATGTTCCCTTATCCTCTTGTACATTAAGGGCTGCGTCAGCATAGGCTCGTCGATTTCGTTGTGACCGGCACGTCGGTATCCGACAATATCTACCACGACGTCGTTATGGAACTCTGCCCTATTATATTTCGTCAGGGTTGTCAAAAATATTAGTTGGGTTTTACGCCTAATAATACGCTAAAACTGAGGGAAAGGTACGACAACTATCCTAATTTCGAAGGTCACAATTGCACTCTGTCAACTCGTACAAATCCCGACTTTTTCCTCACCTTCTCAATGGAACTCAGAGTGCAATGGACAAACTCAAAAAGCCCAAAACTTTCACTCTACGTAATACGGTGTGTCCAAAACATTTATCATACAATTTCTGAAAAATTGTATTACGACGTTTCGATGTTTGGGATTCGGACCCTCCACATATGACTGGATACCTGGGGGGCTAATCTTGCCGATCTCTAGAACGATCGGCATTCGTGCCGCCAGTGAAGCTCAAGAAGACCGAACAATCGTGCGGTCGAGACGATCGTTCGAGTCGTACGAAACGATTGCTCGAGTGAACTCAAGAATAGCCCCCCTGGACCCTCCAAATGTCTACAGAGTCTCTTCTGTTTCGAATTTTGGGACTTACAATTAGACTTTCACTGCTGGGTTTACGTTATAAATTTGTCAAATGTCATCGTACCTTCCCTCGGTTTTCATAAACAACAAAAAGCAGTACCTATACTCTTGGGCGACTTTGCTGGCGTAAACCACTAAGTCGGGGTCGTCGGCGTGTACATGAAATATGGGCGCGTTTACGACGCGTGCGACGTCCGTGCAATGCGCGCTGGACCGGGAATACCTCGGGTCAGTAGTGAAACCGATCTGTATTTAACAAAATTCTCAGATAAAGGAAAATTCTCAATGAAGAGAAATTGTCAGGTTCCAGGAAACCGAGAGTAGAAAATTGAAATGGACACTACTTGGTTGTTAATCACGAGGTGCATGACGCCGCCCGTCGTGTACTCTGGCAAATTGGTTAAGTGCATCGTCTCGTAGACGACGCCTTGACCGGAGAAAGCAGCGTCGCCGTGGACTAAGATAGGCTGACACCTTTTGCCATCTGTAATTTATGGATTTCTGACCAATCGTTCTCTCGTTTAACACTAGAACGACGAAACCGGTCATTTTGACTGGTTTTAAATGGAGAAATGCATGTATAAAAAAAAGACTGTCGTTCTAGTGTTAACGAGACCTTTACCGTACTTTAACGAGTCCAACTCGTGATCATAATTAAATATAACAAACGTGGTGTTAAAACTCGGGCGTTATTAGAAACGTTTGTTAACAGAAAAATGGATAGATATAATGGACGACTAATACAAGGAGTATGGCTATTTCATGTTAAATCGACTATGTACTCGCTCTCGACTTCCGTATTATACTCTTGTACCTTTCATACCACGGTCGTATACACAGGTCTGGAAACTCCCAACTCTGGGTACCCAATTTGGAGTCAATAAGACAACAAGGCCCTAAGTTTCCCAAGGAAAATGTTACGGAAAAGGGTTAATTATTTTACAGACGTACGTTTCGAGTCGTTCTTTTCTACTTGTTCTGCTCGCACTCGACCTACAATCACAGGATTGATCGCTTCCAAATGGGATGGATTGGCCATCAAAGAAATCAGCATCTTTTTCTTAGTTCTATTTTTTATAGACAGTATTTTTAGATTTAATATCTATTACTGGTCAATTGTTTATTACCTATCCAATATTCTTTCGGAGTGCGTTCCTAAATGGTACTTCACGTCGCCCGCTCCGTAGTCCATGCGAATCGGCTGGAACTGAGTGAGCAATTGGTGCAGCGGTTTTTTGCATATGTTTATCAAAGTGTTCATCCGGCCTCGATGGGCCATTCCTATCACGACGGTCTCTACTCCTATAAAATCATTGCATTTTGTATCATATGCCACGCATAGAGATAATATGTATAGAATGGGTGAACCATGCGGTTAGATGTAAGAGTAAATGGTACATGTATAGAAAAAGAGAAGAGAGTCAGTCTCTCTTGAATTCAAGCCATTCAAAACAAAGAGTACTGCTACCCTTATATTTCCTCTTTTTCTAATGATCTACCACTTTCAAGCCTGTCTTCCCTCCTCTGTATGTATTCCCTGGTAGAAATATGCATGTCATAATTGGGCAAAAAATGTTGAAAAATGGCCTATAAAATTATGTAAAAAATTCTCAAATTTTGTAATAATATCATAATTTTTGATAAATGCTACAAACGATGGTCAGAAAAGAACAGATTATGACAAGAATTGACCAAATCTAATATAATATATTGAATTCTGACGTAATTTAACATGTTAAAATTTCCCAAAATTTGATGATATATATTCGTGAAGAAATTATGTCAGAATTCAACATATTATATTAGATTTCGTCAATTCTTATCATAATCTGTTCTTTTCTGACCGTCTTTTGGAACATTTATAACAAATTATGATATTATTACAAAATTTGAGATTTTTTTACATAATTTGTAATATATGACCATTTTCCAATATTTTCTGTCCAATTTTGACATGCATATTTCCACCAGGATTATCTCTATGATGTCACAACGACGATTCGGTTTAAACCTCGTTTATAATAGATTATATCTATTGCAATTTCGAAGAAAGAGTATTCCAGGAAAGGAAGTCATAATCACTATCACTGAACGATCTTTATTATCGTTTTATATATCTATTTAATTATCTTGGTTTTGGAAAGTTCGTGCAGATTTTTACTAAGATGGATTAGGGTAGAACTGAGTACATCAGAAAGATCGAAATCAAATAACATGTTTATTTGTTTTAAAACATGATACTTTAGACATCCTTAGAAAAAGTCATCATTCATTAAGATTATGACGATATTTAATAAAGTAGGTGTCAAAGAGTGGAGGAAAAATCGTAGTTACTACGTTCTGGACTTTAAGTAATTTTATTCCAAAA
This sequence comes from Ceratina japonica, assembly GCA_019453355.1. Taxonomy (NCBI): domain Eukaryota; kingdom Metazoa; phylum Arthropoda; class Insecta; order Hymenoptera; family Apidae; genus Ceratina; species Ceratina japonica. The sequence continues at coordinate 71,074 of SMSR01015692.1, read as the reverse complement.
AGTGATGGTTCTGAATAAAATAAGGACCAGGGCATCATGCAATGTACCTTGAACTAGACATCAAAACGAATTTTATTTTGGTTCTTCGAGAAGCACGTAAAATTAAATGGCATAAACGTCTATTTTACACTATTTTTAGGGATACACTCTGTAAGTTTCACGAGAGAAAGAAGAAATAGAAATAGAATGAAGAAAAACAAAATAGCACATAATTCAATAAATTAATAAATATGTATCAAAATTTACATTCGCTGTCTTTAAATTTTTTATAAATATCGCCACAAACTTTTAGAGCAACTCAATAGAAATAGTAATTTATCACTCTGTCTAATTCGGCAATATCTCGTAATTCCACTAAGAAGAAACAGTTTTGAGCGTAACGTTTCGTTAAATTGGAGGACGATTTCCTGTACTTCAATTTCTGAAGTATCAACACGTGTAATTCACCCAAACAACCCAAAATCCATTTTAATTTCGAAGAAAGATTATTCCAGGAAACGAAGTCCTAATCGCTATCATTTAACGATCGTTCTACCATGTTCAGACGCTGTCTCCAAGATCTGCGCCATCGCCGGAATAAAAGCGTCGCAGCCCTCCAAACCGAACCTCTTCACTGTCGGATATTTTCGCATTAGAAAACCTTCCAACGTGACAGCTTTCATAGTGTACAACCAAATGAACTGCCTGTGTTCCGCGGGCAGATCCCAAGCCCCAGGTCTCTCGATCTTCTCTCTTAACCAGTCCATCTGGAAACGCCACAAGCTCGTCTCGTACACGATATTTCCATCGATTATGGCGTTTCCTTAAAATTGTTCACCATATAGAGATCGTGAATGTAGGTGTACTCAAATCCTAAATGGCCGCAGTAGACTTGATTCAACCTCGTCAGGATTTCGCGCAACGTCAGGGTCTGGCGATCGCCGCCGATCACGGAAAAGGGTGCCAGAGCGAACTGCTTGTCCATGTCTGCCTCGGTCATTCTCTTCAAGTGCTGTCGTACTACGATTTCCGGTGGCAAGTTAGCCGTGCCTTGGAGCTTCTTCGACTCCGGATGTTGTATTCCCAACGGATCGGTATCGGCTATCAAATGCCCTCGCGTCTTTAACGGAAATCATGGTTCCTTTTTGAAGTTGATTCTTAAAATTCGCTTATCGTATATCGTTTTACATATCATTTAATCAAGTATTGATTTTTTTTAATCGAGTTTTGATGAAATACAGCTGGCACTTCCGATAAAAATCGGTATAAAAATATCTGATACGTGAAATTCGTGGTACCTGATACGCTCGAACTGTGGCATTGACGTCGAGGACGTTTAAGGCGCTATCGTCGTACTCGCCACCTGGGGTCGGCTTCTGTCCTGCCGCTGATTAGAAACATTTTCTAAATGGGAGGGTTTTGATAGAAAATAAGAAAAATAGATAGAAACTGAAGTCAGTTATGGTTTTAGAGAAATCATTTCGTCCTTGAAATTGCCTCTGGCGTATAATTAATTTATATCATTAAGGCTGCCAACACTTGCAATTGATGGAACCTTACAAATCCAAGAAGAAGAAAAAGAAGAAGAAGATGAAGAAAAGAATAGAAAATTCACTTGGTTGTCCGGCTGTCAACACTTGTAATTATACACTTGATGCAACCTTACAAATCCAATAAGAAGAAAAAGGAGAAGAAGATGAAGAGCATAGAAAATTGACTTGGTGGTCGGGCTGCAACGCTTGTAATGAATGCAACCTTACGAATTCAAGAAGAAGAAGAGAAAGATGAAGAGCATAGAAAATTGACTTGGTTGTCTAGCTGTCAACACTTGTAATTGATACAACCTTACAAATCCAATAAGAAGAAAAAGGAGAAAAAGATGAAGAGCATAGAAAATTGACTTGGTGGTCGGGCTGCAACGCTTGTAATGAATGCAACCTTACAAATCCAATAAGAAGAAAAAGGAGAAGAAGATGAAGAGCATAGAAAATTGACTTGGTTGTCTAGCTGTCAACACTTGTAATTGATCCAACCTTACAAATCCAATAAGAAGAAAAAGGAGAAGAAGATGAAGAGCATAGAAAATTGACTTGGTTGTCTAGCTGTCAACACTTGTAATGAATGCAACCTTACGAATCCAAGAAGAAGAAGAGAAAGATGAAGAGCATAGAAAATTGACTTGGTGGTCGGGCTGCAACGCTTGTAATGAATGCAACCTTACGAATCCAAGAAGAAGAAGAGAAAGATGAAGAGCATAGAAAATTGACTTGGTTGTCTAGCTGTCAATACTTGTAATTGATCCAACCTTACAAATCCAATAAGAAGAAAAATGAGAAAAAGATGAAGAGCATAGAAAATTGACTTGGTGGTCGGGCTGCAACGCTTGTAATGAATGCAACCTTACAAATCCAATAAGAAAAAAAAGGAGAAGAAGATGAAGAGCATAGAAAATTGACTTGGTTGACCGGCTGAAACGCTTGTAATTGGTGCAACCTCATAAATCCAAGAAGAAGAAGAAGATGAAAAGCACAGAAAATTCACTTGGTTGTCCGGCTGCCATAATCGCAGGCGTCGATTCGAGGCGAATGGGTGCCGAGGGTATTAAAGCAACGGTTTTCGTAGGTCCCGCTTGGTCCTCCTCGAGCGATCTAAAGTACGCGTCCCACGATTCCGACACGGTCTTCGGGTCCCTCTTCCATGACTCGTACATCGTGTCCAAGTACTGACTGTTATTCATAATCAGCATGTTGTCCAGCTTCCGGAACTGGTTGTCATCCCTGCCGTCGTGCTTGAACCGAGCCAAGCACGTCTGCGGGTCGCACGATCGCTTGACCTCGCCATTTCCGGGCTTGAACCGATTTATCAGCAGTAGGATGGAACGTCGGGATCGTTGGTTCGTGTACATGTCCCCATCGGATGGTGCCACGTGCTCGAGTTAGTCGGCTCCGCGCAACTCGCTCACCGAGATTTTATATGGAACAGATAAGTCCTGTCGAGCATCGGGACGCTTGTCATCGTAACACTTGACGATGGCGGAGATCACGATTGCGATTCATCGAATATTCACGCACGAAGTTGCGCCGATCGAATCACATTTAATCACAGACTTCAATAATAATAATAATAATATATATTATGTATTAAATATTAAATGTATTATGTTGTTATAAGTATTAGTGATCTTCCTGGATGTATCATGAGTATCAGTATCAGAAGTTGCGCCGATCGAATCACATTTAATCACAGACTTCAACAATAATAATAATGTATTATATATTAAATGTATTATATTGTTGTAAGTATTAGTGATTTTCCTAAAAGTATCATGAATATCAGTATCAGAAGTTGCGCCGATCGAATCACATTTAATCACAGACTTCAATAATAATAATAATAATATATATTATGTATTAAATATTAAATGTATTATATTGTTATAAGTATTAGTGATTTTCCTAAAAGTATCATGAATATCAGTATCAGAAGTTGCGCCGATCGAATCACATTTAATCACAGACTTCAATAATAATAATAATAATAATAATAATATATATATAATGTATTAAATATTAAATATATTATATTGTTATAAGTATTAGTGATCGTCCTGGAAGTATCATGAGTATCAGTATCAAAATCAGAATATGATTGGTATCTTCTATATATGTAATCTTCCATAGTCATAATTTAGATAATTTGATGATAGACGAATCAATTCATTGATAACTTCTCAAGTATTCGAGATAGAAAAAATTGTATAGGACCTTTTTTGCAGAAAATAATAGTACCTACAACTTTTATTTAAAGCATTTTTCGAAATTCCGAGAAAAAAAAATTTTTCATTTTCATGAGGTTTTTCCAAGGGGGGTATCCCTTCAGATTTCGCGAAATTTTCGTTTTTTGCAAATAACTGGTTACCTATTGCCGCTAACGAAAAATGTTACGAATCAAAGTTGTAGATACCCTGAAAAGCTAAAACTTTTCTATGAGACACTTTTTTCTAGCGTCAATAGTTTACAAATTTTTCACAAAAAACTAAAAATCAGTTTTTTGCAAAATAATCGTAAATTATCGACGCTAGCGAAAAATGTTTCATACAAAACTTGTAGCTTTTCATAGTACCTACAAAAAGTCTCTCTTGCAATTTCCCTACAAGTCCTACGGTTTAGGAGTAATTGAAGAAAAACGAAATTTTTTGTCAAAAGTACGCTGTTTGAACGGTGGNTCGATGTTTGGGATTCGGACCCTCCACATATGACTGGATACCTGGGGGGGCTATTTTTGCCAATCTCTAGAACGATCGGCATTCGTGCCGCCAGTGACGCTCACGAAGACCGAACAATCCTGCGGTCGAGACGATCGTTCGAATCGTACGAAACGATTGCTCGAGCGAACTCAAGGATAGCCCTCCTGGATCCTCCAAATGTCTACAGAGTCTCTTATGTTTCGAGTTTTGGGACTTACAATGCTTACTTAGATTAGAAACTTAGACTTTCACTGCTGGGTTTGCGCTGTAAATTTGTCAAATGTCACCGTACCTTCCCTCGGTTTTCATAAACTACAAAAACAAGTACCTATACTCTTGGGCGACTTTGCTGGCGTAAACCACTAAGTCAGGGTCGTCGGCGTGTACATGAAATATGGGCGCGTTTACGACGCGTGCGACGTCCGTGCAATGCGCNCAGAAATGTGCATATGTCCAATTTTACTGTATCAGTTTTAGTATTGTAAGATAAGAATCAGTCATGTTTGCATGATTAATTGTCAGACATGTCATCTCACTTGCTGCTTTTATATAGATTCCATATAAATTTGATCTTTCGTTAGAATATCATCCCTAATTAGATATAATTTTTTGACAATATAAATATCCCAATTTCTGTCACAATTTCTGCTCATTTAACATATTAGAATTTTAATATAAACAGGAATGCATATATCCCATTTTACTGTATCAGTTTTGGTACTGTAAAATAAGAATGAGTCATATTTACATGATTAATTGTCAGACGAGTCTCACTTGCTCCTTTCATATAAATTCGATATAAATTTGATCTTTAGAACATATCACTCTTAATTACATATAATTTTGTGGCAATATAAATATCCCAATTTCTATCACAATTTCTGTGATAATTTCTGTCATAATTTCTACTGACTTAAGATTGCATATAAAATGATACAAAGAAAAATAACAATTAAAGATAATAAAGAATTATTGTTCTCATCTAATTGTATTTTTTTTTTATATCTGACAGGGTAGCGCACCTTCACTTATCAGCGATCAAAGGGTAATAGCTATCGGACCGAGCAACGACCCAAAGCTGACTATTTATCCAAACAACCGCGTCGTTTCGAACAGAGTAAGTATATGCGTCACGTGTCCAAGTCAATCGTATGAATGAATTAAGTATACGTTTGTTTTTTAGTATACAGTATTGAATGAATTCATTCATTCATTATAATGACATGAATTAAGTATACGTTTGTTTTTTAGTATACAGTATGGAATTTCCTACCGAAGAATCTCTTCGAGCAGTTCAGACGAGTCGCCAATTTCTATTTTCTTTTGATGGCGATTATAGCCGTGTTTACGCCGTCACCAATTTCTCCCTTGACCAGCGTCATGCCCTTAGCGTTTGTGATCTCGGTGACTGCTTGCAAGCAAGGCTACGAGGATTACCTTCGTTACGTTGCGGATCAACAGGTGAACCGGCAATTGGTCACGGTGATCCGCAACAAATGCGTACAGGTGAGTAAGTATAACGCGTTTTCGCAGTTCATTATCGCGCATATCATTTGCACGTATCGAGTTGAATTCATATAAATTTCTATATAAAATTGAGTATTTTAAAGAACTGTTGTTTCAGCTTGTTTATTGCCAAGATATAGTGGTAGGGGATTTAGTGAAAGTAAAGCGAGACCAAGACATCCCTTGTGATATTCTGTTGCTTTTTTCCACGGAGGAAAATAACTGTTGTTATATCACCACCTCGAATCTCGATGGTGAAACCAATTTAAAGGTATATTTCTTTTTTAATTCAATTTCTTTTCTTCAATTAGTATTTTGCTAACCTTTTTTTTTATTTAATTTTCAATTTTAATTCTAATTTCAAATTAAATTCGACCTCTGAATCAAATTCTAATTAAATTCAACTGCAATCAGAATTCTGCACGAAATTCTAATTAAACTCAACATTAATTCTAATTAAAAATGAAATTCCAATTAAAATAAACTCTAATTCTAATGCTAAATAAAACTTTAATTCCAATACTAAATTAAATTCTAATTAAATTAAACTTTAATTCCATAATTCTAAATGAAATTNCTCCCTTGACCAGCGTCATGCCCTTAGCGTTTGTGATCTCGGTGACTGCTTGCAAGCAAGGCTACGAGGATTACCTTCGTTACGTTGCGGATCAACAGGTGAACCGGCAATTGGTCACGGTGATCCGCAACAAATGCGTACAGGTGAGTAAGTATAACGCGTTTTCGCAGTTCATTATCGCGCATATCATTTGCACGTATCGAGTTGAATTCATATAAATTTCTATATAAAATTGAGTATTTTAAAGAACTGTTGTTTCAGCTTGTTTATTGCCAAGATATAGTGGTAGGGGATTTAGTGAAAGTAAAGCGAGACCAAGACATCCCTTGTGATATTCTGTTGCTTTTTTCCACGGAGGAAAATAACTGTTGTTATATCACCACCTCGAATCTCGATGGTGAAACCAATTTAAAGGTATATTTCTTTTTTAATTCAATTTCTTTTCTTCAATTAGTATTTTGCTAACCTTTTTTTTTATTTAATTTTCAATTTTAATTCTAATTTCAAATTAAATTCGACCTCTGAATCAAATTCTAATTAAATTCAACTGCAATCAGAATTCTGCACGAAATTCTAATTAAACTCAACATTAATTCTAATTAAAAATGAAATTCCAATTAAAATAAACTCTAATTCTAATGCTAAATAAAACTTTAATTCCAATACTAAATTAAATTCTAATTAAATTAAACTTTAATTCCATAATTCTAAATGAAATTTTAATGAAAATGAATTTTGATTCTATCATTCTAAATGAAATTTTAATTAAAATGAACTTTGACTCTAATTTTGAATTAGTTTCTTATTAAATTCAACTGAAATTATAATTCTGCACTAACTTCTCAATAAATTCAACCTTAATTCTAATTAAAAATGAAATTCTAATTAATATAAACTTCAATTCTGATACTAAATGAAATTCTAATTAAATTTTAATCCTATAATTCTAAATGAAATTCTAACTAAAATTAACTTTGATTTTAACTCTTTTAATTACATTCATCTCTCCTAATTCTTCTAATTAAATTCATCTTTCTAATCCTAAATTAAATTCTAACAAAATTAAATCTTATCTCTAATATACTAAATGAAATCCTAATTAAATTCAACTTTAATCCTAATTTTCATGCACTAATTAATTAAATTTACCTACTTTTGCTAATAACTATTATAATTGCCCAATTTTGAAATACATTGTCGACATTAACTTTTAAATTAGACGCTGCTGGTTCCGAAGCCAATAACTCGACTCAGCATGACTGAAATAGTGTCTATGGATGCTCTCGTCACGTGTCAGCACCCCTCGTCCGATTTGTACAGCTTTCATGGGAAAATCGAGATTAGGAATACGATTCAACAAGGGACCAGTGGACACTTGACGACCCATAATCTACTACTTCGTGGGTCCAGGCTGAAGGACACCGACTACGTCGTCGGCTGCGCCATTTACACCGGCCACGACACCAAATTGTCTCTCAATTCGAAAATCAGAAGCACCAAGTTCTCCACAGTCGAGAAGTAAATTAACATCCATTTTATGATTCATTCAAGTAATAATTAGACTGCGGATTTTATGCATTTTTGAGAAATGTTGAATTTATGAAAATATGAAAAGTGAAGACAAATTGCAATACTTAAATGATAAAATAAATGTTCATTCTAAATGTACTTTTTTTCAATTATTATGCTATACATTTGGAATAATTTTTATAAAAATTCGCAGTCTTGTAAGAAAGTTAATGAGAAAGTNCAGACTGCGGATTTTATGCATTTTTGAGAAATGTTGAATTTATGAAAATATGAAAAGTAAAGACAAATTGCAATACTTAAATGATAAAATAAACGTTCATTCTAAATGTACTTTTTTTTAATTATTATGCTATACATGTGCAATAATTTTTATAAAAATTCGCAGTCTTGTAAGAAAGTTAATGAGAAAGTGTGCTGAATGGGATCGAATTGCAGGTCTATTAATAAACAAATTTTAATGTTCATCGCGATATTAATGATCGAAGTGGTATTCTCCTGCGTGATGAAGAACGCGTTCCAGTTGACGTACAAGCTCCCGTACCTCGGACCGGAAGCGGAGATCAATGCAGTCTCGGTGATCGTCGACTTCCTCAACTTCACCGTTCTGTACAATTACATCGTGCCCATATCATTGTACGTTACCTTAGGTAAAAACCATTTTCACACTAACGAACATATTATTTTTGCAATCAACAGACTGCAGATTTTTTGCAATCCGTTTATCCTTGTGCAAATTTTGATTTATTGTTACATTTTTCCACATCAGATTTATATAAATTTGCATAAAATCTGTGGTCTATTTTTAATATAATGAATGCCCCAATTTTGGTCACGTCACCACTTTTTTACTTTTCTCTAATTTTATGGTTGTACAATTTTTAATATAATTAATATTAATTTTATTTAATTATGTATATAATCTTGATCAATCACAAAATTATTAATTGAAAGATTTTTATTGGGCCTGTTAAAGGTCACAGAGTTCAAAGAATTTATAATAATCGTAATCAATCATAACATTATTAATTAAAAGATTTCTATTCGACCTGTGAAAGGTCACAAAGTTCAAACAATTTATAATATATAATCGTTATCAATCACAAAATTATAAAAATATATGCAAGTAAAACTAATAATAAAAATCGAGAAATTGGGGCATTTTCCATTGAAAGAACCTGTATTGAACCGCGTAAAATTGAGAAGCGAACGGGATTAACTATTCCGTGAAATGATATCCGTTTCTCGATTGACGTGACTAGAAAGCAGCTGACAAGCGCCGGTTAATTGTTCTCGTTGCAGAATTACAAAAATTCTTCAGTTCGTTTTTCTTCAGCTGGGACTTAGACATGTACGACGAAACGACGGATCAGCCGGCGATGCCCAACACGTCGGACCTGAACGAGGAGCTGGGTCAGGTGGAATATTTATTCGCGGACAAGACGGGGACGTTAACGGAGAACCTGATGGTGTTCAGGCGTTGCTCGATCAACGGGAGGACGTACATGGAAAAAGATTGCGACGGCAACTTGTACCTATTGCCTCCCAGCGGAAACGAGGACGAGGCGATCAAATTGACCATCTGGGAGGTGATACATCGTTCCCTTTTCAATTTCCTCTCGTTTCATTTACAATCTCAATTATAGACAAAATCTTATGGAGTGTTTCTAAATGTTTGAATTATTCTAGCCGGACATTTGGCACTTTATGGTGTGCCTCGCTCTCTGCCATACGGTGCAAATCTCACCTCCGAGGATAAGAGCGAGTGTGATTGGGAAGCGAATTGAATTCCGAGAGAGTTTCAGGACGAAAAAGATCACTCAAGTTCATAGTTCACTTCTAATGCATCCCAGTTTACCGGAATACCAGGTAAACGCGTCGTCAATAAATGGACAGTCAATTCTACTGCTAATAAATGGACAGTCAATTCTACCATTAATAAATGGACGGTCGTACTACCACTAATAAATGAACAATCAATTCTACTACTAATAAATGAACAGTCAATTCTACCAGTAATAAATGAACAGTCGATTCTACCACTAATAAATGAACAGTCAATTCTACCAGTAATAAATGAACAGTCAATTCTACCACTAATAAATGGACAGTATTTTTAGNGCCTCGCTCTCTGCCATACGGTGCAAATCTCACCTCCGAGGATAAGAGCGAGTGTGATTGGGAAGCGAATTGAATTCCGAGAGAGTTTCAGGACGAAAAAGATCACTCAAGTTCATAGTTCACTTCTAATGCATCCCAGTTTACCGGAATACCAGGTAAACGCGTCGTCAATAAATGGACAGTCAATTCTACTGCTAATAAATGGACAGTCAATTCTACCATTAATAAATGGACGGTCGTACTACCACTAATAAATGAACAATCAATTCTACTACTAATAAATGAACAGTCAATTCTACCAGTAATAAATGAACAGTCGATTCTACCACTAATAAATGAACAGTCAATTCTACCAGTAATAAATGAACAGTCAATTCTACCACTAATAAATGGACAGTATTTTTAGCTCTAATAAACGATAGCTAACGAGAATCTAATTATTTTAATTCTCTAAATACTCTATTTATTATTTATGTATTTTTCTCGTGTGTCATTTGATTCTTGGAACGTTTAAACAATGTCTGATCGCTCTGTGGTAGGCAGCATCAGCAGACGAGAAGGCTTTGGTCGAGGCCTCTGCCAGATGCGGAATCGTTTACCGGAAAAGTACTACAGACTCGATCGAGATCAGTGTAGAAGGAAAGATCATCCCTTATGAAAAGCTCGAGATCTTGGAATTCACTCCTGGTAAACCATTAACATCTCAGTACCCCAAATGATTTTGGACCAATTATGACGTCATTTGCAAGTGAAACTGGTGCAAAATCGTTTGAAGTATGTGTACAATGTATGAAGATCGTAATTATGGGATCGTTAATTGATATTTTTTTGTTCATAGAACGGAAGAGAATGTCTGTGATAGTAAAAGACACGGCTGGCGATTATTGGTTGTACTGCAAAGGGGCGGACTCGGCTATCTTGCCACTGATCGTCTCTGGGAATGTCAACGAAATCATTCACCATATAGCCGAATTCTCCATGGTAATTTTTATTAATGTACATTTTTGCTTAAATTTAATCCAAAAAGCAGACACGTGAAAATTAATCAAAGATTGAACCAAGTCGATTAGGATAATTAANTTTGTTCATAGAACGGAAGAGAATGTCTGTGATAGTAAAAGACACGGCTGGCGATTATTGGTTGTACTGCAAAGGGGCGGACTCGGCTATCTTGCCACTGATCGTCTCTGGGAATGTCAACGAAATCATTCACCATATAGCCGAATTCTCCATGGTAATTTTTATTAATGTACATTTTTGACACGTGAAAATTAATCAAAGATTGAACCAACTCGATTAGAATAATTAATTAGAATACAACAAAGTTCTAATCAATTATTCTATTATTATTACTTTATATTATTCTGTATTTTTATTGAGGGAAAAAATGCTTTGGTCGAGTTTCTCTCTCTCTCTCTTCCTCTCACATGACGATAGAAAAAAACTCTTGGATTAGCTAACAAGTCGATTAGAATAATTGATACAATAAAGTTCTAATCAATTAATCTATTTAGGAAAGAGAGATGCCCGATTTTTATTCAAAGAAAAAGTGCATTAGATTAGTTCCCCTCTCTCTCAAATGAGGACAGATGAAAACTCTTGGATTAACTGACACGTGAATTAGAATAATTGATATAATAAAGTTCTAGTCAATTATTCTATTTAAACAAGAGAGTGCCTAATTTTTGTTCAAAGAAACAATGCATTAGATGAGTTCCCCTCTCTCTTATATAAGGATAAAAAATACTCTTCTATTAATTTTTCAGAGAGGTCTCCGGATTCTGGTGATGGGTTACAAAAAACTGACCCACGATGAATACGTCGAGTTGGTACATAAAGTGGAATCCGCAAGGCAGATAATTGGCATCGAACGGACGGTGCACATGGAACGAGCGTATAATCAAATGGAGAGCGGTCTGACTTTATTAGGAGCGAGCGCGGTCGAGGACCGTCTTCAGGAAGGCGTCCCGGAAACGCTGGAGGCGTTGCAAGTAGCCGGCATTAAAGTTAGTATATAACAATATTAACGAACATGTGAGAGAATGTTGTTTTCAAAGTCTCGAGGGCCTGATGAAACTCGGGATGGCTCGGGAATTATTAGGGTCCACGAAGTATAGTACAGGATTTTCAGAATTTCCGGGAGAATTTCGGAAAATGTACCTGAAAATTCTTGGATCTCCTATACTAAATTGCACTCTAGAAAATAATCAGTAGAAATTGACGTGTCGTCAAAAAAATTATGGCATCGCATGGTTGAGTCTGTGTCAGGGATTCCCCAAGTAGAATGATTACTCAACAATTAATTATCGTAGAATAATTACGATATGACAATGAATGAACGTCGTTACATGCAATTCTAAACAACATTCTATATAACATATTTACTTATCACATTCGTTCCTTATTAAATCTACCATATTTTCACAATTATCGAAATTACGCTATAAATAAAATTGTTAAGAATTTAAAAAACTCTTGGAATTCAGGATTTTCTCGCACAATTTCTAATCATTTAATTAATTACAATTCCTTATTAAAACCTCTAATTTTTTCGATTCTCCAGACGTGGGTGTTGACAGGTGACAAAGCTGAGACCGCGGAGAACATAGCGTTCCTCTGCGGTCAGTTCAAACCCGGTACCGAGGTCCTGCGACTACTAGAAATGACAGACGAAGAATCCTGTTGTCAGAGGCTCTCGGATTTTGAGTAGGTACAATTTTCCTCTCAATCATATTAATAAATTTCAATCTTAACCATCGATTTTCACGTTTCTAGCCACAGGATGAGACTCGAGCCTTACAATCAATACGGATTCCTCGTCGACGGTCGCAGTATTGCAACGGTCTTGAAACTAAACTCAGAACTGTTCCGAACAATCGGCATCACCTGCGACGCGGTCGTCTGCTGCAGATTAACGCCTATACAAAAAAGCGAAGTGAGTCTCTTTAAACAAAGTTCAATGATCTTCTTATCTAGAAGATTACTCTCTTTTATGTAGATCGTGCAACTGATAAGAAATGCCCCGAGCCACCCGCACACCGCAGCGATCGGCGACGGGGGTAACGACGTTTCGATGATACAGGAGGCCCACGTGGGCTTCGGGATAATGGGCAAGGAAGGTCGCCAGGCGACCATGAGCTCCGATTACGCCATTGCCAAGTTCAAATTTCTTAAAAAAGCGCTCTTGGTACACGGCCATTGGTTTTACATGAGAATCAGCGTTTTGACACACTATTTTTTTTATAAGAACGTGGTCTTCATCACGCCTCAATTGTTATTCAACATTTACTGCGGATTTTCTACCCAGGTACGTTCGCAAAATTATTTATTTGTTATTCCCTGAATTGAATGATTTGACAATCGTTTGAAATTTTTCAAGAATATTACTTAATTGTATATGTGTATATTGTAATTACTTAATTGTAATTGTATATTGTAATTATTTAATTGTAATTATATATGTTATTATAAACGTGATAATTTTGTTATTAATATTGCATTGATAATATTACATTATCATATTTATTATTGTATAATGATTTCACTATTATTATCCTAAACCCTAAGTCTTGAGTCTCTCTTAATTGGAACTGAGGCACAAAATAATTTACCAATCCCTTCTATTTTTTAGCCATTTTACGATGGACTAGTTTTGATGCTGTTCAACGTGGTGTTCTCATCGGTACCGATAGTAACGTACGGCCTGTTCGAGCAGAATTACTCTGCCAAGGTTTTACTGGAGAAACCGTATTTGTACAAATTGAATAGGAACAATTATTTATTGTCACGCACGCAATTCCTTGTATGGGGACTCTTGGGTAAGAGAATTCATTACACTAATTAGGCTGGTTAACGTGATTAGAATTAATACACGAGAGATCTCGTTGTTTCAGCTTGCTGGCACGCGCTCGCTATATATTTTATGATCCACGTGTACGTAAGCGTGAATCCAGTCACTTTACATAATAACACACCGATCGATCAATGGTCCTTCAGTTCGTGCGTTTTTCATGTAGTCACATTGGTCGTCAATCTTCAGGTATGTTCTATTCAACGTTTTTTATTCTTTACATATTTGGTTATTTTAATATTATATTATAATTCGTATTTCAATATTATATTATAATTCATATTACTTCGGTCATTTTCCAGATATTGCTTATTCACTATTATGTATTGTTTATTGTAGTTTATTCAATATGTTTAATTCAATATTATATTATAATTCGTATTACTTTGGCCATTTTCCAGATATTGCTTATTCACTATTATGTATTGTTTATTGTAGTTTATTCAATATGTTTAATTCAATATTATATTATAATTCGTATTACTTTAGCCAATTTTCCAGATATTGCTTATTCAATATTATAATATTATTGTTTATTGTAGTATAGTCAATATGTTTATTTCAATATTATATTATAATTCCTATTACTTTGGCCATTTTCCAGATATTACTCCGCAGTCGTTATTGGACAATGGGATTAGTGGTAACAGTGGCATTATCAGAATTATTAGCAATCGCATACATGCTCCTTCACTCATCCATACACGCGTAAGAATTCGCTCAATTGTTCAATCACTTTTTTTGTTTGTCCTTGAAGACCATTTTTTTATTCGACAGGAGATACGACGGGGATCTACTAAAAGTTTTTCACATGTTGATGTCGTCGTTCACGTTCTGGCTGCTAACTGTTATTGTCGTCCTTGTTTGCCTGATTCCCGACTGTCTAGTTATGGTATACAATAGCTACAATCCTAAGCGAGTGTTAAGGAGGAATGAGGAACGACCCCGTTACGGTAACAATGAAGTTACTGACGACGTGCCATTGGAGACATTGGTAAATGCCCATTGAAAATGTTCTCAAAGTAACTGTCACAGNGTACAGGTGAGTAAGTATAACGCGTTTTCGCAGTTCATTATCGCGCATATCATTTGCACGTATCGAGTTGAATTCATATAAATTTCTATATAAAATTGAGTATTTTAAAGAACTGTTGTTTCAGCTTGTTTATTGCCAAGATATAGTGGTAGGGGATTTAGTGAAAGTAAAGCGAGACCAAGACATCCCTTGTGATATTCTGTTGCTTTCTTCCACGGAGGAAAATAACTGTTGTTATATCACCACCTCGAATCTCGATGGTGAAACCAATTTAAAGGTATATTTCTTTTTTAATTCAATTTCTTTTCTTCAATTAGTATTTTGCTAACCTTTTTTTTTATTTAATTTTCAATTTTAATTCTAATTTCAAATTAAATTCGACCTCTGAATCAAATTCTAATTAAATTCAACTGCAATCAGAATTCTGCACGAAATTCTAATTAAACTCAACATTAATTCTAATTAAAAATGAAATTCCAATTAAAATAAACTCTAATTCTAATGCTAAATAAAACTTTAATTCCAATACTAAATTAAATTCTAATTAAATTAAACTTTAATTCCATAATTCTAAATGAAATTCTAATGAAAATGAATTTTGATTCTATCATTCTAAATGAAATTTTAATTAAAATGAACTTTGACTCTAATTTTGAATTAGTTTCTTATTAAATTCAACTGAAATTATAATTCTGCACTAACTTCTCAATAAATTCAACCTTAATTCTAATTAAAAATGAAATTCTAATTAATATAAACTTCAATTCTGATACTAAATGAAATTCTAATTAAATTTTAATCCTATAATTCTAAATGAAATTCTAACTAAAATTAACTTTGATTTTAACTCTTTTAATTACATTCATCTCTCCTAATTCTTCTAATTAAATTCATCTTTCTAATCCTAAATTAAATTCTAACAAAATTAAATCTTATCTCTAATATACTAAATGAAATCCTAATTAAATTCAACTTTAATCCTAATTTTCATGCACTAATTAATTAAATTTACCTACTTTTGCTAATAACTATTATAATTGCCCAATTTTGAAATACATTGTCGACATTAACTTTTAAATTAGACGCTGCTGGTTCCGAAGCCAATAACTCGACTCAGCATGACTGAAATAGTGTCTATGGATGCTCTCGTCACGTGTCAGCACCCCTCGTCCGATTTGTACAGCTTTCATGGGAAAATCGAGATTCGGAATACGATTCAACAAGGGACCAGTGGACACTTGACGACCCATAATCTACTACTTCGTGGGTCCAGGCTGAAGGACACCGACTACGTCGTCGGCTGCGCCATTTACACCGGCCACGACACCAAATTGTCTCTCAATTCGAAAATCAGAAGCACCAAGTTCTCCACAGTCGAGAAGTAAATTAACATCCATTTTATGATTCATTCAAGTAATAATTAGACTGCGGATTTTATGCATTTTTGAGAAATGTTGAATTTATGAAAATATGAAAAGTGAAGACAAATTGCAATACTTAAATGATAAAATAAATGTTCATTCTAAATGTACTTTTTTTCAATTATTATGCTATACATTTGGAATAATTTTTATAAAAATTCGCAGTCTTGTAAGAAAGTTAATGAGAAAGTGTGCTGAATGGGATCGAATTGCAGGTCTATTAATAAACAAATTTTAATGTTCATCGCGATATTAATGATCGAAGTGGTATTCTCCTGCGTGATGAAGAACGCGTTCCAGTTGACGTACAAGCTCCCGTACCTCGGACCGGAAGCGGAGATCAATGCAGTCTCGGTGATCGTCGACTTCCTCAACTTCACCGTTCTGTACAATTACATCGTGCCCATATCATTGTACGTTACCTTAGGTAAAAACCATTTTCACACTAACGAACATATTATTTTTGCAATCAACAGACTGCAGATTTTTTGCAATCCGTTTATCCTTGTGCAAATTTTGATTTATTGTTACATTTTTCCACATCAGATTTATATAAATTTGCATAAAATCTGTGGTCTATTTTTAATATAATGAATGCCCCAATTTTGGTCACGTCACCACTTTTTTACTTTTCTCTAATTTTATGGTTGTACAATTTTTAATATAATTAATATTAATTTTATTTAATTATGTATATAATCTTGATCAATCACAAAATTATTAATTGAAAGATTTTTATTGGGCCTGTTAAAGGTCACAGAGTTCAAAGAATTTATAATAATCGTAATCAATCATAACATTATTAATTAAAAGATTTCTATTCGACCTGTGAAAGGTCACAAAGTTCAAACAATTTATAATATATAATCGTTATCAATCACAAAATTATAAAAATATATGCAAGTAAAACTAATAATAAAAATCGAGAAATTGGGGCATTTTCCATTGAAAGAACCTGTATTGAACCGCGTAAAATTGAGAAGCGAACGGGATTAACTATTCCGTGAAATGATATCCGTTTCTCGATTGACGTGACTAGAAAGCAGCTGACAAGCGCCGGTTAATTGTTCTCGTTGCAGAATTACAAAAATTCTTCAGTTCGTTTTTCTTCAGCTGGGACTTAGACATGTACGACGAAACGACGGATCAGCCGGCGATGCCCAACACGTCGGACCTGAACGAGGAGCTGGGTCAGGTGGAATATTTATTCGCGGACAAGACGGGGACGTTAACGGAGAACCTGATGGTGTTCAGGCGTTGCTCGATCAACGGGAGGACGTACATGGAAAAAGATTGCGACGGCAACTTGTACCTATTGCCTCCCAGCGGAAACGAGGACGAGGCGATCAAATTGACCATCTGGGAGGTGATACATCGTTCCCTTTTCAATTTCCTCTCGTTTCATTTACAATCTCAATTATAGACAAAATCTTATGGAGTGTTTCTAAATGTTTGAATTATTCTAGCCGGACATTTGGCACTTTATGGTGTGCCTCGCTCTCTGCCATACGGTGCAAATCTCACCTCCGAGGATAAGAGCGAGTGTGATTGGGAAGCGAATTGAATTCCGAGAGAGTTTCAGGACGAAAAAGATCACTCAAGTTCATAGTTCACTTCTAATGCATCCCAGTTTACCGGAATACCAGGTAAACGCGTCGTCAATAAATGGACAGTCAATTCTACTGCTAATAAATGGACAGTCAATTCTACCATTAATAAATGGACGGTCGTACTACCACTAATAAATGAACAATCAATTCTACTACTAATAAATGAACAGTCAATTCTACCAGTAATAAATGAACAGTCGATTCTACCACTAATAAATGAACAGTCAATTCTACCAGTAATAAATGAACAGTCAATTCTACCACTAATAAATGGACAGTATTTTTAGCTCTAATAAACGATAGCTAACGAGAATCTAATTATTTTAATTCTCTAAATACTCTATTTATTATTTATGTATTTTTCTCGTGTGTCATTTGATTCTTGGAACGTTTAAACAATGTCTGATCGCTCTGTGGTAGGCAGCATCAGCAGACGAGAAGGCTTTGGTCGAGGCCTCTGCCAGATGCGGAATCGTTTACCGGAAAAGTACTACAGACTCGATCGAGATCAGTGTAGAAGGAAAGATCATCCCTTATGAAAAGCTCGAGATCTTGGAATTCACTCCTGGTAAACCATTAACATCTCAGTACCCCAAATGATTTTGGACCAATTATGACGTCATTTGCAAGTGAAACTGGTGCAAAATCGTTTGAAGTATGTGTACAATGTATGAAGATCGTAATTATGGGATCGTTAATTGATATTTTTTTGTTCATAGAACGGAAGAGAATGTCTGTGATAGTAAAAGACACGGCTGGCGATTATTGGTTGTACTGCAAAGGGGCGGACTCGGCTATCTTGCCACTGATCGTCTCTGGGAATGTCAACGAAATCATTCACCATATAGCCGAATTCTCCATGGTAATTTTTATTAATGTACATTTTTGCTTAAATTTAATCCAAAAAGCAGACACGTGAAAATTAATCAAAGATTGAACCAAGTCGATTAGGATAATTAATTAGAATACAACAAAGTTCTAATCAATTATTCTATTATTATTACTTTATATTATTCTGTATTTTTATTGAGAGAAAAAATGCTTTGGTCGAGTTTCTCTCTCTCTCTCTTCCTCTCACATGACGATAGAAAAAAACTCTTGGATTAGCTAACAAGTCGATTAGAATAATTGATACAATAAAGTTCTAATCAATTAATCTATTTAGGAAAGAGAGATGCCCGATTTTTATTCAAAGAAAAAGTGCATTAGATTAGTTCCCCTCTCTCTCAAATGAGGACAGATGAAAACTCTTGGATTAACTGACACGTGAATTAGAATAATTGATATAATAAAGTTCTAGTCAATTATTCTATTTAAACAAGAGAGTGCCTAATTTTTGTTCAAAGAAACAATGCATTAGATGAGTTCCCCTCTCTCTTATATAAGGATAAAAAATACTCTTCTATTAATTTTTCAGAGAGGTCTCCGGATTCTGGTGATGGGTTACAAAAAACTGACCCACGATGAATACGTCGAGTTGGTACATAAAGTGGAATCCGCAAGGCAGATAATTGGCATCGAACGGACGGTGCACATGGAACGAGCGTATAATCAAATGGAGAGCGGTCTGACTTTATTAGGAGCGAGCGCGGTCGAGGACCGTCTTCAGGAAGGCGTCCCGGAAACGCTCGAGGCGTTGCAAGTAGCCGGCATTAAAGTTAGCATATAACAATATTAACGAACATGTGAGAGAATTTTGTTTTCAAAGTCTCGAGAGCCTGACGAAACTCGGGATGGCTCGGGAATTGTTAGGGTCCACGAAGTATAGTACAGGATTTTCAGAATTTCCGGGAGAATTTCGGAAAATGTACCTGAAAATTCTTGGATCTTCTATACTAAATTGCACTCTAGAAAATAATCAGTAGAAATTGACGTGTCGTCAAAAAAATTGTGGCGTCGCATGGTTGAGTCTGTGTCAGGGATTCCCCAAGTAGAATGATTACTCAACAATTAATTACCGTAGGATAAGTACGATATGACAATGAATGAACGTCGTTACATGCAATTCTAAATAACATTCTATATAACATATTTACTTATCACATTCGTTCCTTATTAAATCTACCATATTTTAACAATTATCGAAATTACGCTATAAATAAAATTGTTAAGAATTTAAAAAACTCTTGGAATTCAGGATTTTCACATTCTCGCACAATTTCTAATCATTTAATTAATTACAATTCCTTATTAAAACCTCTCATTTTTTCGGTTCTCCAGACGTGGGTGTTGACAGGTGACAAAGCTGAGACCGCGGAGAACATAGCGTTCCTCTGCGGTCAGTTCAAACCCGGTACCGAGGTCCTGCGACTACTAGAAACGACAGACGAAGAATCCTGTTGTCAGAGGCTCTCGGATTTTGAGTAGGTACAATTTTCCTCTCAATCGTCCTAATAAATTTCGATCTTAACCATCGATTTTCACGTTTCTAGCCACAGAATGAGACTCGAGCCTTACAATCAATACGGATTCCTCGTCGACGGTCGCAGTATTGCAACGGCCTTGAAAATAAACTCAGAACTGTTCCGAACAATCGGCATCACCTGCGACGCGGTCGTCTGCTGCAGATTAACGCCTATACAAAAAAGCGAAGTGAGTCTCTTTAAACAAAGTTCAATGATCTTCTTATCTACAAGATTACTCTCTTTTATGTAGATCGTGCAACTGATAAGAAATGCCCCGAGCCACCCGCACACCGCAGCGATCGGCGACGGGGGTAACGACGTCTCGATGATACAGGAGGCCCACGTGGGCTTCGGGATAATGGGCAAGGAAGGTCGCCAGGCGACCATGAGCTCCGATTACGCCATTGCCAAGTTCAAATTTCTTAAAAAAGCGCTCTTGGTACACGGCCATTGGTTTTACATGAGAATCAGCGTTTTGACACACTATTTTTTTTATAAGAACGTGGTCTTCATCACGCCTCAATTGTTATTCAACATTTACTGCGGATTTTCTACCCAGGTACGTTCGCAAAATTATTTATTTGTTATTCCCTGAATTGAATGATTTGACAATCGTTTGAAATTTTTCAAGAATATTACTTAATTGTATATGTGTATATTGTAATTACTTAATTGTAATTGTATATTGTAATTATTTAATTGTAATTATATATGTTATTATAAACGTGATAATTTTGTTATTAATATTGCATTGATAATATTACATTATCATATTTATTATTGTATAATGATTTCACTATTATTATCCTAAACCCTAAGTCTTGAGTCTCTCTTAATTGGAACTGAGGCACAAAATAATTTACCAATCCCTTCTATTTTTTAGCCATTTTACGATGGACTAGTTTTGATGCTGTTCAACGTGGTGTTCTCATCGGTACCGATAGTAACGTACGGCCTGTTCGAGCAGAATTACTCTGCCAAGGTTTTACTGGAGAAACCGTATTTGTACAAATTGAATAGGAACAATTATTTATTGTCACGCACGCAATTCCTTGTATGGGGACTCTTGGGTAAGAGAATTCATTACACTAATTAGGCTGGTTAACGTGATTAGAATTAATACACGAGAGATCTCGTTGTTTCAGCTTGCTGGCACGCGCTCGCTATATATTTTATGATCCACGTGTACGTAAGCGTGAATCCAGTCACTTTACATAATAACACACCGATCGATCAATGGTCCTTCAGTTCGTGCGTTTTTCATGTAGTCACATTGGTCGTCAATCTTCAGGTATGTTCTATTCAACGTTTTTTATTCTTTACATATTTGGTTATTTTAATATTATATTATAATTCGTATTTCAATATTATATTATAATTCATATTACTTCGGTCATTTTCCAGATATTGCTTATTCACTATTATGTATTGTTTATTGTAGTTTATTCAATATGTTTAATTCAATATTATATTATAATTCGTATTACTTTGGCCATTTTCCAGATATTGCTTATTCACTATTATGTATTGTTTATTGTAGTTTATTCAATATGTTTAATTCAATATTATATTATAATTCGTATTACTTTAGCCAATTTTCCAGATATTGCTTATTCAATATTATAATATTATTGTTTATTGTAGTATAGTCAATATGTTTATTTCAATATTATATTATAATTCCTATTACTTTGGCCATTTTCCAGATATTACTCCGCAGTCGTTATTGGACAATGGGATTAGTGGTAACAGTGGCATTATCAGAATTATTAGCAATCGCATACATGCTCCTTCACTCATCCATACACGCGTAAGAATTCGCTCAATTGTTCAATCACTTTTTTTGTTTGTCCTTGAAGACCATTTTTTTATTCGACAGGAGATACGACGGGGATCTACTAAAAGTTTTTCACATGTTGATGTCGTCGTTCACGTTCTGGCTGCTAACTGTTATTGTCGTCCTTGTTTGCCTGATTCCCGACTGTCTAGTTATGGTATACAATAGCTACAATCCTAAGCGAGTGTTAAGGAGGAATGAGGAACGACCCCGTTACGGTAACAATGAAGTTACTGACGACGTGCCATTGGAGACATTGGTAAATGCCCATTGAAAATGTTCTCAAAGTAACTGTCACAGCGTTTTTTAAATTTTCCTATCTATTAACTATTTCAAAAATCGATAGAGATATTGAAAAATATTTTTAACACTTGAATT
This sequence comes from Ceratina japonica, assembly GCA_019453355.1. Classification (NCBI taxonomy): domain Eukaryota; kingdom Metazoa; phylum Arthropoda; class Insecta; order Hymenoptera; family Apidae; genus Ceratina; species Ceratina japonica. The sequence continues at coordinate 48,581 of SMSR01015692.1, read as the reverse complement.
ATTATTTTCTGAATTAACAAGAATCTGTGCATATTTTTTTAATTATCAAGGTGCGCGTATTTTTAACCCTTGAATTATTATTTTCTGAATTAATAAAAATCTGTACATATTTTTTTAATTACAGGATGGATTCCTAGTGCATATGTTTCCATGGAGGCGCAGCATAGACTTACATAAAACCGATCACACTTAATTATTTACACAATTTATTTATTTTTATTTTAAATGAGAAAAATTCTTGAAACAACTCAATAAATATGTACAGGATTTTATTTAATCACCACAGAAAGTCGAAACACTCCCTAACTTTACTTGCGACGT